>JAYRBV010018944.1:0-11800 GCA_036023255.1 Mitrocomella polydiademata
ATAAACCGTGTAAAATAATAAAATACGACCAAAACTTAAAAGGTTATTTTTAAATTTAGGTTCTACTTTTGTTGTGACTATATGTACCGTAGTCTTTTCTACCGAAACAATTGAAACCTTTGTTTAATTTTTGTCTGTATAGCCTGAATTTGATAATTCGGCCTTATATTTAATTCGCAATGACGATTTGGCCTGCGTATACGGGGGCATTATTTAGCTGGGCTATTTTCTAGTTTTAGCTTGTATAGGGCAGAAAATGTGCAGTGGATTACTCGATTTAGCACCCTGGCCGCTTATATTGAATTTTTTGATTTTTTGCCTTCGGCGCTTAAAAAAAGAGAAAAAAATATTTTTGATTTTTATATATGACCTGTAGTCGAAAAGCTTAGTCTAAATAGATAAATCAAATTTTAATGCTTAGATTTTTGTTTATAGTTTTTTTCCTCTATACAAATTTTAGAAAACATATTTTACAAAAAAGTACCCCACTTACCAATCCCTTTTTTATACAGCGTGGTTCACAAAAATTGATATTTTAAAAACAGTGTTACAAATGGTGAGTCATTAAAAACTTATTTAAACATTTTAAATATTTAAAACTTCCGATTTTTTGTGGAGCACACTGTACTGTATTATAGAAATGATGTTTATATAGTCAGCCATTGATTTCCTTTTGTTACATGCAATCAGTATCTGTAATGTGGTGAATATTATTTTGAAGTAAACTTGATACAGTGTTGTCTTAACTTAAAAGTCAATTTCGTAAATGACGCTTTTCAATTAGCCTGGAATATGTGTAATATTTTAAACCCTTCCTCCCATGGAATTCGAGAGAAGAAAATTAGTGACGGGTTCCCCGGCTACTTTTCAATAAGTAAAATTTCTTTGAAGTTTGCCATCTTCCAAGTATCAAAATTCAAAATTATTTCTTTTAAATTGTAGCCAATAAAGCCTAACTTAAATTTTGATATATAACTTTTTAATTTTCAGCAAATATTCAAGGAGATATTGGTCATTTTTGTAAAAAAAACCTTTTCCAAAACTTGCGAAATTGGCAAAAATATTAATATATAATATTAAAATGTTTTGTTGGAAAAGGGAATGTTAAATTTTGATACCCGGAATAATAAAAACTTAGCAGTCGTATACCCACCCGGTATACTTTTGCAATAATTAAAGATTAAGATGTAGAAAAACTTCGTTCCCAGGGCTTTTCTTCCTTTTTTTTTTTACTAATGGCGCGAGAGAAGAATACATATTCTCAACGCAAGCGGCTGAAAAATACTGTTATTTCTTTGGCGATTTTTAGTGTTTTTGCCCCCTGATGGGCTGCCTTAGAGGGAATAGACTACTTGGCAGTCTTTATCATAATAACAAACAATATAATTCTTCTCCTATCTTCTTTAGAAAGAGTTGTATTTACACACGTCAAAATCAACTTCTATATAGTTTGCCGTCCACACACACACACACACACATAATTATAAGGATCTCGTCGTAAATTCTTTGAAAAAGGGGAAAATATATATTTGCAAATACCGTGTGTCTGATAAAAAGATACGGCTATTTTAGTTTGTTTTTTGGCCTAATACTATTTTTACTCGAATTAGCAAATCATAGTATAAAAGGGGTAATATCTTAAAGGTCGGACAAACGACCCCATGTCAAGATAAAACTTCTTTGAAATGACATTAAATGCCAAACATTTCAGAGACTGGAATTTCGGATAACCATATTGTCCAAAAAATCAAAGCGTCCGAAATCTTTGGCCGTCAATGAACCTTTGCGCAGGGGAGCGACTTAAAACTCACCAAAACAAAAAAGGATACAAGCATAACAGTAGAAAAAAAAACAATATAAAAAAAATAGATCGATCGATAGTTGGTCATTTTGTGCCATCATACAATACAGTTCGTCGGCCTTTGTCAGGTTGTCATGTGGTGGCCTCCCCCTCCAATACAGTCCACTTATTATCATAACGCTTTGTAATCTAAAAAGAATATCATAGTTTAATTCCCCCTTAATGCCATCGTAGTCATAGTTACAATATATCATATATAGTGTCCAGGGGGTTCGCGGGTTAGCTATTTCGTGCACCTAACTTGCCGATGCTTTTTCCGTTAGTAGTAGAAAGAAAATTAGTGTATACGTTTTGAAAAAAAAACCTGTCTTGTATTTTCTCTGCTACACCTCCCTCCCTCCGTTTCTTTCTGTACCGTTAATATAGTTTATATAACAATGAATTTTATCTAGTGAAAAAGGCAGAATCAGGTTTCCTAGCTACCTCCCCCCTGTACAGCGTGCTCAGAAAATATACTGTCTTTTGAATTCCGTATACAAAGAAAGTCGTAAAACACTGAAAAATGTTAATGAGTTTTTAATGAGTTTTCTTTTGAAACACCATATTAAGAGCAGTATTTTTTGTGAACCAGACCGTAGCGTTTTTCCCAACGACATTTTTCAGAGCACTCACAATTTATTCGTCTTCGATATCCAATGATCCAGCTACAACACTCAATCCGTTGATACTTTGGTCTGAGTCTACCATCTTGGCTAATTTCTTCATCAGCGATTGGCTACTTCCAACCAATGTCAAGGCAACCTTTGTTTTACCAGTCTGCCTTGGGTTGCCTTCTATATTCCCTTCACTGTAAAAAGAAAGAAAAGAAAGTTTAAAATTTAAAATTTTAGATAGAATGTGTAGGCAAAGTGTTGCAGGACATTTTAATATAGATAGACCTTTACGGCACGAAAATTGAGAGACGCGTAATATCATTGAGCTAGTTACTAGTTGGTTGGTAGACTTTAAAGCCAACAATTGCTTCTGTATCCATTAGTATCAACTTTGACACTGTATTGGACTTCATTTACCGGACTTTAGGAATAATTAATTACTCACAAAGCTTATATGGTAGAGTATTTTTGTTTTTGTTCGGAAAATCCCGTATCAATAAAAAAGCTCTCTTCAACTTTGACCTTCATCTTACCTGAATGTTACATCTTTGATCGAAGCACTTTTCAAAGCCAAAGCCTTTTCGAACTAAAACGATATAGAGTAACGAAGATAAAATATTTATACTCTCTAAAACTTTATGAAAACTCGCAAAATTTTAATGAACACATCTAAGGAGGATATTATTGTGGAGGAGTGTTTTCTTACCATTATCATTAGTACGAAAAATATCTGTGATTTGATTGGCTAAGAGAACGTCCATAATTCTTATATTTTATATTTTACACGTAAAATATGGAGAAAAAAAACAAAAAACAATTTGCACAAAAATTATTTTGCCAATTTTTTTTTCATTCCTGCAAATTCATGTGGGTTCTTAGGGTTAAAGTACCAATATTGCGTGCAATATCAATAAAAACACTCAATGGACTTCTTTATTGTTTTTATTGGTTGGGCACCAGGTTCCGTAATTTGAGATCCAAGCGTACGTACTTGGGCCCAATAAAGAAATCAGGTAAAATTGGTCGTATATCTACGATTCGTGACATATTGAATTAAAAAAAGGAGGAGTGAGACGCAGGTCTTAGTGGCAAAGGTTGCCTACCTAAAGTCAATCATTCCTCATCCGTACAGATTGTTTTAGTATATTACGTATGATGTGTCATACTTTGACTTTGTATTGACAAAAATGACTTACATCACGTTTGACGTTTCCCTCCAACATTTGGTACGACGCATCTTCAGAATTTTTATAACTTGATTTGAAGTTTTGCTTTAATACCAAACTGATTTTTTCTAGAGAATATATAGCAAAGAAAAAATTGTTATATTCCTTCTAAGTACATTTGTCCCTATAATAAAAATTTAGTAGCTACCGCATGGAAAATTATTTTTCCGACGGCGGATCCAGGCTAACAGAAGTTCTGTTTTGCAGAGATTTTAAATACACATTATTTACTCACCCTTGATTTGTTTGGAGTCTTCTTGTGAAACAGGTTGTACTGCTTCTGCGTCTTCTTTATCGCCCTCCTCGCTCTCCTCCTCATTGGATTCTCCTGACTCTCCTTCCTCTTCGGCTGCTTCTGGTGTCGCTTCCTTTGTCTTCTTCGACACTACTGCTTCTTCGGTATTTTCTTCAGGTTTCGCTTCCTAGGATGTACGGTATGAAGAAGATGAGATTTTTGTGGCCTGAAAGCTTTGGCGTTATAGCAACGGTAGATCTGGGTTCGCGAAATTTCAGAAGGAGTAAGAAAATTAACTGCTTCTGACCTCCTCCTCCTTAGATCCTTTACTGTATGCTTATTTAAAAACTGTTGTACGGCGTGTGCTTAATTTTCGCGTGGATTTAGTTTCGCGAACCCCCAAATTTAATCGTCACATTCAAACGATTCCGCGTGGACTTATTTTCGCGAGAGCAAAGAAGTTTGACATTTTTTTTGGGAAAACGGAAAAAATTGAAGGAAAAATGCATTTCGGGTGGATTTAATTTCGCGAATGGCCGATTTTTTTCACATAACGCGTGGATTTAATTTCGATAAAAAAGACAAAAATTCGAAAATTAATCCACGCGAAAATTAAGCCACTTAAGGTAATAACAGTTTTACACATAATAAAACACTAAAATGATGGATCACGAGTTAATTAAATAACAAAGAGATTCGTTTGTGGCAAACCTTCCTATATAATTTCAATCAACTTGCACCCAATTCAATTTTTGTAATTTGTTAGATGTATTTTATAAGACCTGTCCAATTAATAAGTTATCCCCATACATGCAAATGTTCCCGCGTACCTCATTATCTTCAGTCTCAGCTGATCCCGATTCAGAATTTCCCGACTCTTCACTTGCACCCGATTCAGCTTCACCGGATTCACTGGCGGCTTCTTCGTCGCCGGCTGCGTTTTCTTCACGAGTTTCTTCTTCGTGCGTTTCATAAAAATTCTCTTCAGGCTCATCAATCTCATCGCGAGCGTGGTTCTCTATAGAACGAGACAAAATGCTATCGTATTCAGTTTCTAAATCACCGGCACCGGCGCTGTCTTCAAAATTTAGACCAGTCAAAAAACTCAGTTCTTTCAAATCGCTTTCCAAGGCACCCTCCTCGTTTCCTCCGCTCCCGCTTCCGTTGCCAGACGCGTCAGAGTCTTCCCCGCCTGTGGTCGTAGCAGTTTCCGCCATTATGTCCGACGAGCTACCCGATCCAGACCCCGAGGCGGAAATACTCTTTTTGGTTGACGCCTCAGACGGGCTGACGGAGGAGTTTTTGATAACTATGATTTTAGGGGCTGTCATTTTCGTGCGTTTGCTATCGTACTCTTGTAAATCCTCTTCCGTGTCATCTTCATCTTCTCCTTCTGAGTTTTCGGCTGCCGTAAAATTCGGCTTCGCCGACGAATCTTCCTTTACATCGTCGTCATCTTCTTCTTCATCATCAATAGTTTTTGTTTTTTGCTGCAGTTTTTTCCCTTTTTTGAGAGTCGCTGCCTGCTTTTGTTTATTAGTTGACTTGGACAACTGTTTAGCGGCTGTCTTAACTTTTTGCTTCACTTTCTGAATGTTTTGCTGTAAGTGTTTCGATTCGCTGCTAACCTTTTCGTTTGTCGAATCGTCGGCCTCAGAATCATTTTCGCCGCTTTTCTCGGCCGGTTTCGACTTTTCTTTACTATACAAAGCGCTTGATGTGTTGACAGGATCGTAGTGGGTCTGCTCAGGTCTCATGATAATGATCGGTTTGTTCATCCCCGTTGCTGAAGCGATGACATTTGGTACGTTAGGAGGTGGCAGCCCGTTGGATTGTGCATCAGGTGCCTGACTAGCAGATGCGGCTGGTGGAAGTGGGGCGTTGGCAGGCGGTGCTTCAGGTTGTGGCGCTGCCGGGGCAGGGGCGGCCGCCGCCTCTTGTGTTTCAGGGGAGGAAGGTCCTGACTGGGCAACAGGGGCAGGAGCGCTTGGCGAAGCTGGAGCGGCCGCTACTATAGCGTCGCTATTTGAAGGTTGCTCTATATTATTAGCTAATTCTGGATATTGCGCTGAGATGGACTTTTCGTAAGCCTCTTGTTGTTGCTTAACGTTTTGATAATATCCTTTCAACATCTGCTGATATTCCTCGCGCTCTCGATCTCCCTCTGTATACGATGCAACTGTAGGTTGAGCGGCCACTTGAGGCACTGGCTCAGCATTAGTGTTTTGTGCAGTTTGTTGTTGGGAGATTGGAGGTGAACCACTGCCCTCGGATTCTTTAGCTGATGTACCAGCATATTGTGACGGCTTAGGAGCAGTTCCGCTTTCCAAATCGTCCGGTAACGTTACAGTTCCGCCGGAACTCTCTGGAACAAAGGAAAATGTTTTGTTTTTGTTTTGTTTGCGTACAAAGAAAATCGGTTTATGGTTAGCCCGGCCCATTCATTCGTTCTCCATTGTTTGGTGTGGTGTAGTATTCGGATTTTCACGACCTTTTTTATGTTGTTGATAAATTATTTTATTCACTGCCTGGTTAAAACTCCGGTAGCGAGCGATCTAAAGGCGGACGGAAGGTGCCAAGTTTTGCGCGCAAGCTCTCTTTCTCTCTCTCTCTTTCAGAGAGTATTTCAAATATTTTCACACAGTAGATGCATTGTAAATGTGTTGTAGCCTTGCATGCAATATGTGATGGAGAGTATATGTTTGTTTTGTTTTTGGAATATAACGCATTGGTGGAAAACCCGAACACTACACTTCACAAGTGATGGAAAACCCTTGAATGTATAATCGTGAAAATGTGATTGCTGTACACGTAGTGTGCCTTGGCCTGCTTTATAAGGCCGCACTAACGCTGTGCCGAATTCAAATTAACCTGTACATATGGAAATGATAACATGTTTAGTCAATACAACGTCTTCTTCTTAAGTACAGGTTTTCTATTTGAATTCGACACAACAGAATATTCGGCCTTATAAAGCAAGCCTTAGAGATACGTCTTCAGTTAAGTTAGTTTTAATTTTGAGTTATCATTAAATTTTTTTTTAGTATTTTTTAGTATTTTTATTCTTTAGTATAGAGGGTTGCCCACACAATGTGCTATCGACCACATATCAACCTCGTTTTCAAACCTCTACTTACAAAGAGGTTGGAAACGAGGCTGGCAAGAGGTCGTGCTGTATCATGATGTCTTTGGCCTGGCAACAAGCCATAGCCAAATATTTCTTGTCTTACGTAACGTAAGCAAATTAAATGAGTGTGTTTATTAAAAAAAATTAGGATTGTTAGAAAATTAAGTTAGGTTGTAATATAAATACTAAATACGTGAAACTTTAAAGAAACGTTTTCATACATAAAGTAGAAGCTGGTTTTATACCTCAAATTTACAGAGTGATCCAGTAAAAATAGAAACAATTCAATTGTATTTTCATTGTTTTCCTGGATCACTTTGTATTTCGTCTAAAAAGATCATGGTCAAACTCACCTTTACAAAACTCACAGGTCACTGGGCACACGGTCATCATGTAATCTTTATATTGTTCACTGGCGCACATGCCTTCTCCTTTCCACTCCGGGCATTGATCGTACGTATTTTTGCAGGGTCCGTATTTTACACTTTCGGCCTCTCTCCGTAGACGATGGTATCTAGGGAATCCTACGGGAATACAAGAATCATTTCTTATAAATAATAGCTGAGAAAGGTATTATGTAAGGTATTAAAACTACGTTCATGTTCTCATTCTGTCTTTCATCAAGGTCTGCGAATTAGACTAAGCTCATCGTAGCTGACATTTTGGACTAAATTGATTTCTAGGTATCAAATAGAAAAAGCTTGACACAGTGATATGAAAAATTGCTTGCTTGCCAGCAGGCTTCATGTAACTGTTACAATTTAAATGCGTAAATATAAAAAACACGAGATAAAAGTTACAGACTCTTACCATGACAACCGAGTGTTGCGATGACAACAACAACTAGCAAAAACCTCAACATTTTGGTTGGTCCCCTACGAGCAAATTCAAATAGAGGTCATGAATTAAAGTTCATTAGAAAATGATACAGTGACTGTATGAAAATCAAACTCTACATATTCTTAATGGAACCGTACCTATAAAATCTCCTAGAAGTACAGTGCAGTACTTTATACTATGTTGACCATGACAGGATTAGTAGAAAAACTACGGATCTAACAGTGGTCCACCGTAGAACCGCACATTTATTATTATAGAAAATCAGTTTTAAATTTATTTGCTAAACAAATGCATGTAACAGTACTGCAATTGTATAATAAGCCATCATACATATATAATGTACATAAATGAAGTAGTCAACAAATTATTTTATTTAAAATTTATTAGCAAAAGCTTTTCGGTAAAACCATCATCAGTGCTACATTAAAATGATAAACACCTTTTTACTGATTCACTATTTTATCATTTTAACATAGCACTGATGATGGTTTTACCGAAAAGCTTTTTCTAATAAATTTTAAATAAAATAATTTGTTGTCTACTTCATTTATTCATAAGTACTGCAATATTTCCCATATTTCTTTCAGGGAACCCTGGGTACAACTTATGCTCGTCACACGAAAATCTACGATGTAACAGCAACAACAACATGATGATCATTTTACTAATTTTTTAGAATGCCCGCAGTATAAACATGTGATACATATATACCACTTTTACGATGTAACAGATAACAACACTGGTCAGTCCATACATAACATAAACATATACATAACACTGTAATCTGTAACCACTTACCTGGTTCGAACTCTTGTCTATATGACCAACAATTGTTTGTGTTAATTTTTATTTTATAGTTGTTATCACAGATTATTATTTCTGTGTATTTTTATATTTTTTTGTTTTTACTAAAAGAATTATGCTGCTCTTCGGATGAAATTTTGAGCATTGGTGTGTTCAAGCAAGAAACCTAATCATGCGAAACCAGGCCCTGTGGGTTTGACAAATTTGTTTATGAACTTTCAAGTTAAACAAAATGGCATTGTTTAATGCTTCATTACCCCCGGCAGTTCCCCTAAACCATTGAAAAATAAGGGGGTAGAAAAGGTTTAATTATTGCTACCCCCGTTTTCGGACAACTTTAACTACCAATTTGTAGTGAGAACTGAAGTAAAAACGGGGGATATTGATAATTTATGCGTCAAATTAGAATTTGAGTAAGGGCTGACGGCGAGTGTTTAGCTGGTTAGGCGGCATGCACGCAAAAGTTCTTTAGATTTCTTTCGCGCAATATATTCTTCAGCATGATAAATAAGTCTGGTGAATTTTACATTTCATGCTGTTTTGTTTTTAAATGTTTTTATTCTTATGGAGAAAAATACTGAAACTTTTAAATGTGCCTCTTTGTAAAGGCTTCGACTAGCCTGTCCCTTCCCGCACTTTACGGACACTGTCGGGTACAACCCTGGTCTGGTACAGGCTACTAAAGGATCGCCGGCTTTCCTGTTAGCAAACCAACGTGAAGAATTGTCTTTTTAGCAGCAGTAAAATTGTCAAGCTCTTTAAAGCAACGCCATTTTGTTTATATGATTTTCCACTCGAGGTTTTTTGTACGGAATTCTTAGTCTAATTTTCATACTCTACAGAAATACATGTTAGACCATTAGACACAGTTTTTGTAAAAGGTCTACGAATAAACTACGGAATTCTCCGCTGATTCTTCACTGATAAAACTTCGTTCTCGTATAAAGGGGCAGGGAAGTTACAGGCTAGGTTTCAATATTATATTACGCGAAATGTTTTGAGGGAGTTTTCAAAACTACTGAATATGTGGGTGCATCTTATCTTTGTATTTTATTTATTATCCTTATGTTTCATTTAATCGCTTTGCCACATTTACCGTATTTACCGTTTTCCCCGATTTTCTGATATTCCCGTGGAGCGACTACTTATTAATTATTACCCCGTCGAGCGCGAGTTTTAAGAATCCCGTAATCTGATTGGTTTATTTTGATCACGTGCCGGGGCGCTATTAGCCCGAATAGACTGGCTTTCAAAGAATTTCGTAACGTGATTGGCTTACACGCGTCACGTGGTCGGTCTATATTTTCCCGTAGTGACTAACGTCGAAACAAAACAAAGAGTGAAAGAATGGAGTTTAAATCTTGTTAAGCGGGGCACTAAATGACTTATTAAACCTTATTAGTCTACTCTCGGTCGTTCGGTGTCTATATGCAACAATTGTTTGTGTTAATTTTTATTTTATAGTTGTTATCACAGATTAATTATTATTTCTGGAAATTATTATTATTATCACTGCGTTCGGTCCATTCAGCCTGACGTTGGTCGATTTATTCCCGAATCGACCTGTAAACAGTCACTAAGTTACTAGTCTAACCTGAAGTCTGGAAAAGGAAACATGCAGAATCAATGGAAGGCTGTGGGAAATCACAGAGGCATTGAGGGTTATGCTAGTTTAAACCCTTTTGTATTGTAATCTTTTGTTTTGATAAAGAAATCACGAAACTATGACTACTTTGATTTATTTTTAGTAACTAAGCATTTCTGTTTCGTTTTTTCCCCTTAGCCAATTAAACAATTCCTCTCAATTAGTGATCGTGTATATTTTCTCTGCGTTATTTTCGTGTATATCAATTCATTTTTCTATGAGGCGAGGGGCCGTACTACTAATTTTACAACCAGCCTTGGCCAATATAATAAATTTATGCGTTATTTCATGGAACTACAAACGATATAAATATATTTCGTCCAAATTTAAATTCCATATCCCATTGAGTTCTGATCTAACAAAGTTTCACAAATTCCATTGCAAAATTCATGATATTCACGTCGCACGAACTATCGAGTCGAAATTAAGAGCTCTCGATAAGTATCTATTGTACTATAGGGGGAAAACGAAAAAATCCTCAACTGATCTATCTTTACGTAATTTTGAAAGCGTTCACGTTTTTTCACCATATAAAGCGGGCCTAAATTATTTTGAGATTCGCCCATAGTTGTTGCAATGTAGATGGGCCTTTCAAAACGTAAACATGGCGGTACAGTATGGAGAAGACGATTGATGTTTGACTGGATTTGTGTTTACATTGTTTTCTACAGACAGTTAGGTACACCTTGTATCAACCATAGCACTAGAAAACTGATAATATTTCGTTTGTATGTAGTATCTAATGATAAGGCTTTAATGGTTTGACTTTACACAGGAGCTTTGTTCAACATAAAACATTCATAAAACAAAGTTAATACCCCAGCTTTTGGTTTTGTCGCTATTATTATAAAGGGGGAGGGGTTTTGTCACAGTTAAAATAAATTTTCGAGACAAAAATGGATATATATAACCTTTTTATCTAGCCAAAATGTCTATTTTTATCCTTTTTGTCTGTATTATCTATACAAGGAACTACCAGTATCTGCGGCGCGAAGAAGATTGTTGCCGTTTCGGGAAATAACTAACTACATAAATAACTACAAAAACAACAACAAAAAAAAGAGCCATAAACGGCTATTATTTCCTTAAACTGTAAAACGGCAACCAGTCTAAAAACAAAAAAACAATAGCCAAGCAAGCTGAATTTTTCTCAGAGCATAACCTATCAATATGAAAAACTCATCCGTTACTTTGGTTGAAAAAAAACTCACCGTTCTGATCTTTAGTAATTCCAGGTTTCACTCTGTTTCTAATGTATACCAATGTATATTCATAATGACGGCATTCCAAAATACAGGCAATCATGGAATTGGGCTGCAATCACAAATAGTTTATGTTAGATATTTGCCGACCTAACAGTATATGGATGCACAGGGCTGCTATAGTCTAGGCGGCACCCAAAAAATATTATGGTTCGTGTCATTTGGAACGCCAAATCAGGGTCGGTCGGTCGGTACTCAAAAATTTCC
>JAYRBV010018955.1:0-11800 GCA_036023255.1 Mitrocomella polydiademata
TGCCCCATTATGGATTCATAGGTCGCGCAAAGCATCACGGAAGTTGGATGAATAAAATCGAGAATTCGCCTCTGCTGTTATATCGTGAAGCAATAATGCCATTTACACGTGTATTCTGGGTGTATTTTTCGAACCAGCATTCTAGTCTCACATCGGTTATTTGGGTAACTTACAAGCGAATAACCTCATTAGATCTGCAATCATGTGAAAAATATATGAGAAAAACGTCAAACCCCCCTCCTCCCTATTACAATGCTGAAAAACCAAATAAAAAAATGCTTAAAAATGAAGGCCAGCAGCATGGCCTTCTACCACAAGAGTCTACTGGTCAGCTGGCCACTAACCATGTACTCTAAAAACGGCATAGTCAAATTCAATATGGTAGCTTAAAATGTAAACAAACGAGGTATCTATGGCCTCACTGGGTGAAAAATGAGATTTCCAAAGCATGGAAATGTCTAGAAATGTGACATTTCTAGACATTTCCAAATCTAGAAATCCCGAATCTCCAACGATTTGGAAAGGTCTCAATGTGAACTTTCGGATAATTTGAAAATGTCAAATTTTCAAGTTTATTAGAAATATCGAATTTAAAAATCTAGAAATCCCGAATTTCTAACGATTTGGAAAGGTCCCAATGTGAACTTTCCAATACTTTGGAAATGTCAAATTTTAAATATTTTGAAAGTCAAATTGTTAGAATTTTTTTTTTTATGAATACATTTACATTTCTAACTTTAGAAATTTGAGATTTCCAAGTTTATTGGAAATGTGGAATTTCCATGAAAATTTTATTAGAAATATGACATTTCTAAAATATTGGAAAATGGAAATCTCACTTTTCGCCCAGTGCCTCTAAAGCCATATGAGCAAAACAACCCTGAAAATTTACTCTATTCAGCATTGTAATAGGGGGAGGGGTTTTTTCGTTTTCTAAACGAAAGCATTTAGGCAATTTTCAACTGGATTTCTTACTTTTCTCACTATATTTTTCATATGATTGTGTACAAGATATAATTGTCTTTTTTGGTTAAAAGTACTAAATAGCAAATTCAAAATCTATACCTAGATAATCTTGCCATCGCATGTTTTATTGGTCAGATTTGATATATATATACCGTAGTCTTTTCTACCGAAACAATTGAAACTATTAAGTGCTTAATTTTTGTCTGTTTGGCCTGCGTATATTGAGGCATTTTTAGCGTGGCTATTTGCTAGTTAACTAAAGTAGTCATACAATATATTTTGTTTTATTTGGTAATGTAGAATCTGAATAACAGATCTTACCAATCTTACCAATCTCATCTCAAATAGAGAGCATATCGGACGGAATGTATCGTTTCCGTCCGACATGCTCCGTATTTGAGCTCTAAATTATTTTCTCTAAAATTTTCAAACAACCAAACAACTAGGATCCATTCATTTTAACCTCTCTCAACCTCTAGAAACTAAAAAACTGACCTAGTTGTCTTCGTTCATTTTTTATCAACGGTCAAAGTACCAATTTTCCGTCCGACATAATTTTTGTATTTCGTAATAGACCCTACAGTATGCATCAAGGATGTCCGTCCGTATAATTAAAGCAGTTGTCCAGCAGTTGTCCAAAAGTCCATCTGGTCAGAACCGACGACACCTGTATGACGAAGAAACTCTTCTTCCAAGAGGATAAATGCAGTAAACGTGGAAAAAATACGAACACCCTCTTGAAACAGGTCCTCAAAAACACTGGACTGTGTAAACAAAAGTTTGTGGAAATGTCGAAAAATCGAGTATTTTGAATCGGCCTTTGGGCCATCCGGAACGTTCTGTCTGAACTAGGGTTACAATTTATTATTATTATTATTATTAAAGATAAAGGAAAGAGTCATTTTCAATTTTTTCGGAATCTATTTCAAGGAAGACGAGAGAAAAGAACAGCAACAACTAAACGAACAGATAACCCGGGAGAAAATGCCTATCATGGGTAATCAGAAAAAAAAATTACATCTGCTGTCATTTACACGCGTGGGAGAACGGACGTGATCAATCAGGGATTTTAAACGCTTCCAATCCTCAATCAATTAACTCTGTGTGATATACAAAAGCTATTCATGGACTGATGATTGACAGCGTTAAATTCAACAACGGAACACTTTTCAAGTGTTTGGTACGACAATATATTTGTGTGGGTTAAGATAAGCAGGTTCTAAAAGCTGCTTTATAAGGCTGAACTAACATCGCATCAAGTGCCGCACAAAATCCTGTACTTATAAAGAAGACCTTGCATATCAGCCATTACAGGGTCTTCTTGATAAGTACAGGATTATGTGCGGCAACTGATGCGACGTTAGTTCGGCTTTATAAAGCAGCTCTAAGAACGTCAACACGCAGGCGTGTAATTTCACAGTTGGCCGTTTAGATTGTCCAACTTCGCTTGTCGAGGACAAAGCCCAAAACAATGCATTTCCCAAGGGGATTGATAACCTACCAGCATTGAAAGCATTCTTTCTTGGCGAATTTAATTTTACCGAAGAATTTCAAACTGTGGCCATTCTTGGTGTACATACTTTGGGTCGGGCCCATCTTAATGCTTCGGGATTTGAGGGAAAATGGATCAGAGGTAGTAATAGTTTGGTTGGCTGGGCCAATTCTGATATCCTGGACAATGAATATTATAGACAAATCAGAGGGAACTAAACACAAGTTCAATGGGCAAGTGAGTGGCAAGTGGCAATGGCAGCGTCCAGGCGTCCAAACGACGGAACCGATGCGAGACAACCAAATATGTTTTTGAATGTTGACATGAGCATCTCTTGGGACCTGGAAATAATGGTACTGCCATAGCACCAGACGGTAAGGTCGAGTGTTTAGTTCAAGTTCAAGGTTCTAACTGCATAGCAGGAGATGATTGTTGTGACGTAGCTACTCCAAGGAACGGTCGGCCAAATATATTCCGAACCTATGTTAATGATAAGCAACAATTGATGTCCGATTTTTCAGACGCCTTTCACAAAATGACACATTCAAACGATAACGCTGGTACGTTCCAACGTCCTCAATAAACAAGCATATCCTTATATTAGGCAGCCTTGATTGGACTCGAGTAAACAGGATGAATGTGTATTTTATATTTGTTTGTTTCTAGCAAAAAATAAAAGTACTAACATATCTAATTTTACTTGTCAATGTAATAGGCCCCCGCCGGAAATTGTATAAAAACTTCATATTTGAATAATACCCCACTTGCGTAATTTTCATATCAACCACACTGCTAACTTATGATTATGTGTGCCGTTACAGTAGATGCTTGTTTTTTGTTTTTTTTGCTCACCTTCAGTATTGATAAAAAAAGGAAAAATGCAGTTAGATAGAAAATTTAGTAGATAATTTACTTTTTTCTGAGACACACTGTATTCCTTAAATACCAACAATTTTCTTGTGTCTGTAAACACCCATTCATTTCTATGAATTAGCGCGACCATGATGATTTTATAGCCTGTATTTTTCCGCCCTTCACGGGAACGGAAATTCGTACGGAGAAAGAATAAAAGGTCGGGCTATAGCTCAAATGGGCAATAAACAGTTTTATCTTTTAATCGCATGAATCGTAAAAGTGCCAAGCTGCGGGAAGCTGAAAAAGATGATTATCAGAAAAGTTTTGATATTTATCGCATTATCGAGTTTTGCCGCTCACCTACAGAAAAGTTCGCCGCCATTTCAATAACCTGATTTATATTGTAAGTGTTAGCTATCGTTCTTTCCTTATAAATGTAGCTAGGAGCAAAAACGGTGCGTGATAAAAGAGACATCCACGAATGACCGAGAAAATTACGCAAGAGCTAAAATCACCTAGTTCACCTCTCTATCTTTATTTCCGTGCCGTACTATGTACAGGTCAGTTTAGTAACAGTATTTATGTACACTGCCGAAACATTACAGTGCCAATATGATATAATTATACTATTTTTTTTACGTTTTTGGAAGCGTTCTTACCAATTTCTTATTAGGGTATCTTTTCATTTAGGTTTTTGGTCGATTATTTGGGCAGCCTATAATATAATGCTTAATCTTGTTGTATGGATCGGTGAAAAAATGAACTTTAGATCGAAAGCCACTAACAGGCTATAAATAACCAAATTTCGTGTAATGTAAAATGTATGTCCATCACCACTGCGAATTCATTTTTTTGGTGGTGGAGGGGGTTGTGAGGATCAAAACACCTATATTGTTATAATGGCATCATTTTTCTATTGTGGTGAGGGGGTAACACCTTTTCGACACAAAATTCTATCGATTATAGATTTTACACTAAACTCGGTTCAGTTTCTTCTTAAGCTAATGCAAGATTAATTTTTATTATTTATTGGAGAAATATGCTACCGTTTATGTTTTTATTTAAAATTTCATTATGTGTTAATAGCGTTGATTGTTTTCCCAAGGTAATACCTAAAACTCATTAGTCAAAAGGTCTGGATCAGTTATGGTGTAAAATGTTTGACAGTTTTTCTAGTGTTGAAACGGTGTATTAGGATATCTACTGCATACGTTCTTTGAGGATACCACCAAGATGAATTCTATCTCCGCCTGCTTCTCCCTCGTTCTATTATTATGTAAGTAAAAATAGGATGTTCTGTACGATGAGGAGCTAGGAGTGAAGTCTTATTAGCGGGACTTAGTAGATATAATCAATACCTCGTACCCAGACTCTTTTGTGGCTTTTTGTAAAGGACCCTGGGTACGAGAAACAGATGCAAGAGAACCACCCACCTACACACTAGTTAGACATTTTTTCCGATTGAGGTAATAGTATATTTCTCCTGGAACAATAAAAAAGAAGGGAGAAAAGTAATTAACTAAGAAAGAAAGAATTGCTGTAAACTATTCAACCCCTACTCATTGACACTCGATATTGTTTGTGTACTGTGATAAACAACCATTATGGTATTTCTTTACTTCGTCTGGGTCAGTATTGTATATCGTATTGACGTTAAATGGATATTCAGTTCTTACACTGAGCGTGACAATAAGAATTTGTGCAAGTCAAGCACTTTCAAAAAGCCTCCTACATTCTGTGGAAAGATAAGATAACAAGTGATAATCCTTTAAAGGTAATTAAAAAGGATATCAAAGTCAAATTGCTGTTATCATTATTATTATTTACGGATTTTTACCCAGGATAGCCTCTCTTCAGTACTTAGTAGACTGTTAGTGTTATCAACAAAGGCATTGCCCACGTTTCAAAGCACCTTATGGAAATCAGCAACGTGAGATTGTCCTCGTCACTGTGACCAGTTGTAGACTCAAACTCCCGAATAGCAGGTTACAAGCCTAGCGTCTTAGCGTCTTAACCACTCGGTCACTGCATTTAACAGTAACGACGTTACGTGAAAGTAATAAATATAAATAAATTATTGAAACAATCTCCCCAAAAGGTCTTTCGCTTAAATTTTCTTGGTCACTAATTTAGCAATTCGAGGTTGGTCTTCATCACTGTGGCCGGTTACGTGCTTAAAAATTAGGAGAGGGAGAGTACGTGAAGAAACGGCTCTGTGTGCATGAAATTGACGAATCGATACGATAGGTAGCTATCTAATTAATTAACTAGTTAAATTCCCCAGAATTTAAGGAACGAAGAATGTCTTTTGACGAGCCTCTCCTTGCATGTCGAATCGCAGCACGAGCGTTGGCATGACCACAGAATACTGGCAATAACACCATGTATAAGTGCTCGATTTCAGTTTGTTATGATGAGAACAGTAAAAATTCTAAAGTACTAAAATATTATCCCAGTAAGAACATGATGTCCGGATTAAAACGTACAAATTAGGAAATCTTTTGAACAAATATACATCTCTAAAATAGTATGTGTCATACCAAAATTCTTTCGGGGACGAAGAAACGTAGTCGGTAGGTGTGCCAACTGGTATCTAAATTACTTTAATGACTTTATTGTACAGCTATTATCTTTTGCGGATAATTTGTCTAACTTTTATGACGTCTGTAATGTGCGTGGGGGCGAAAGTGCACACAAAAGCAGGTAGGTAAAATCACAATTTGCGCAATTTGATTCAATGAATTAAAACGATAATAATGATTAGAATAAAAGCTATTATCTTAAAACCAGCACGTTCAACTTCTTAACTCTATAATAATGAACAATTAGAAAGGGATAATGAAACCGTCACCTTATTTGGAGGCAAGCAATTATTGATTTTTAGAAGGTATAAAATAAGTTTCTCTAGCAAGTCAACATAGTTCATGTAGGGTTAGAAGACGAAGTGACATCTTTGCATCTTAAGGAAAGGCTTCAAATTTGCCAACGCCAAAAGTAAGTAAATTAATATATTATATATATATATATATTATTATTATTATAGCTTTAATTGCGCTTTCTTTATTTAGTTGAGAATCTTGTTTAAGGATTTTGAATGATCTTTTATGCCTGCTTTCTTTGAAGGTGGGTTTTATACCAAAAAGCACTCTCAGCGTAATCAAAACATTATTTATGCAGGAAAATGTTTTTACTATTGATTAAATGGTGAAGGAGTGTTTTGTATTGATGCAGTTTTTAGTGTTTCTGTCACAGATATCATCACATCAGGGTCTCAAAATTTAGGCATTCTAGAATTTTAGAATTTCTTTTTATCACACCAATGAAAAAGACAAGACATTTAGCTCTTTATGTTTTCCTTTCACAGATAAATAATGATTTAAAAATATTCGAAAATAAATTTACAAAACTTTCCAAGAATTAGTGCCCTAAATATATCAATGTATTGTTACAGAGTCAGAAACATCATGATGCTGTTTTCATTCACAATACTTACCATCGCCTTTGATATCGCTGCAGCAACGCAGAAATTCCCAACAAGCACTGACATTACTTACGCTAGAACTGCCATCAATCAAATCATTGATGATAATCAGGAGTTTCCTAGCAACAACCCGGAATTTCCCTTCATTGGAGGTTTTGTACGATTATCCTTTCACGATTGTGTTGGACCCGATCACTGCGATGGGTGTATAGATCACTCCCTTGACGACAACAAAGGTTTGCTGAAATACACAGAGCCACTTGACACCAAGTACGATGGCGATACTGCCATTAAAGACAAAATGTCCCGTGCCGATTTCTACATGCTTGCAGCGTATGTTGCACTTACGAGAGCCTCTGTTGGTTTGACCCCAGAGTTTACAGGAATGGACGATTTCAAAGTTGGCCGTTTAGATTGTCCCACTTCGCCTGTTGAGGACAATGCACCAATCAATGCATTTCCTGTGGGAATCGATAATTTACCGGCATTGACATCATTCTTTCTTGCCGAATTTGGATTCGACGAAAAAGATACAGTCGCCATTCTTGGGGCGCACACTTTAGGGCGTGCCCACCATACTGCTTCAGGATTTGAGGGGAAATGGGTCAAAGGTAGGGATTCGGCTAATAAAGCTAAATCAGATCTTTTGGACAACGATTACTACAAACAAATCCGAGGGAAATGGGTCCAAATGGAGGTTGCAAGCGGCAAATTTCAATGGCAACGTCCTGACACACCTGCAAACACCGAAAGTGATGGCAGAGGACAACCAAACATGTTTTTGAATATTGATCTGGCTGTGTCTTGGGATATGGAAACGACAGGAAATATCGGAGATGACGGTCAGGTTGGATGCTTAGTAGACCCCGCACCTGGTTCAGCTACGAACTGTGCAGATCCCTTCTGTTGTATCAAGGCCACATCAAATCAAAATCCACTCTCGAACAATATATTCCGAACCTACGTTGGTGATAATAATGAATGGATGAAAGATTTTTCAAACGCCTTTGACAGAATGACACATTCAAACGACAATGCTGGAACGTTCCAGCTCCCTCAATAAACCATTAAAAACAATTCAAGTCAAGTCATTACATTCATTTAAAGTCGTTTTAATGTCAAAAAGATTTCTCGAACTTTTCATAAACTCTTATAATCATCAGGAGCTTGTATTTTAATGTTTTTCGAATTTGAGCTAAAAATTCTTTAACTTTTCTTCTGAAAATACTGTTGTTCATTCTCATTCAAAAAAAATTCATAACAGCCTATTGTTTGTAGTGTTTTCTTATTTCAAAAGTAACGTGCAATTCGGTATTTTTTTAAGTGATTCTTAATTTTCCCCACGAAAACTAGCCTCAATAATTCTTAAAGAGTAAAATCTTGATCTGAAAATATTCAATAACAAAATAATAAGCAAGTTTAATCATATTAACAAACCGCAGTCACCTTTGAACAGAAAGACTGCCTGAGAATTTTTCGAACAGGTACCTGACGATCTTCACCATTACTTCTCTGATCCCCTTGAACGATTCGAAGGTGTTTTTTTCGACCCCTGGACAACTTTTTATCGGACCCTTGACATGCCTGATGAAAACATTTCAGACAGGGTACCTAACGGTCTTTACGATTTTCAAAATGAAGTAAAATAAATTTCAGACGTCATTTAATATGTGAAAGTGTAAACTTTCCCCAAAAATGGGAAGGAAAAAGTGTCTAACCTAATATACTCTGACCAGGACACGTGTATAAATATGAACAAATAATAATACTAACTACAACAGTAATTACCCACGCGCCCACATCCTACGCCCACATCCTACGCATTAGCTTTTTTTGTCCCATTAACCCTTTACCGGGTACGGTATCCATATGGCAACTAATTGGAGCCTGCTAATTGATAAGCCAATTTGAGCGCTCATATCTCGGCAAGATTACATTTTTGAGACTTGAGACCCAGTTTTTCTGAGAGTGGACAAAATTTTAAGTATAAAAAAAGTTGATCTGGTTGGCTGGTATTGTTGAAAACTTTAATTTTTTCGTTTCCTGTGGTCCCCCTTTGGGTCATTTAGGGAGGGTACTTAAAATGCCCCTAGAGAGCTATCGCAAACGATTTAGACTGAAAACCATTTGAAAAAAGTTATTCCCCATATGAGTAGGAAAATACCAACAGATATTTCTCCGGTTAAAGGTGGGAAATTGACCTCCTAAATTTCGGGCAAAAATGAATTGAGATAGTACGTACCAAATTAAAAAAATTATCGAGGATTAAATTTGGGGTAAATAGCCTGGTATGAATAGGGTTAATGCATTACACTCTGCGAAAGAATTTTCAACTCGTTACGTATTTTTTTACAGTAAGTACCTGAAAATTCTATGTTTTTAGTCAGATGATGGTTTTTTGATACACTCTGTATTTACAAGATAAAGATGATTCCCAAAGCTTTTCGAATGGAAACCTAATATTTGGTTCCCATTAGGTTTCCATTTCGATAAGCTTTGTTTTCTAATTCGTAAATTCGTAATTAGAAACAAGTTGTTTCAAAGTGGAAATTTGACACCCGTTTTTTCCTCGCTAATCTCCCACAGTTTAGTAGCTAAATTTTCATCGTGGCTCAACCGATTGGACTGAGTCTTTTTACAGTCAACAAAATATTCACCGGATTGAGTTTCAAGTCCCTCCTCCAAAGAGCAATAAATAGTTGTCTGCGCTCCTTCGGTGGGGTTTTTGGCCACGCAACCGACACAAAACCCGCAACACATTAACAGTGTCGAATGGCGTTGCAATTCGGTTCGTACCGAGCCCGGATGCAAAGAATAAGTGGTAATCCCGGTTCCGTCTAACCTGCGGTGTGATTCTTTCGTGAACAAGACATTAGCCAGTTTACTTTGGCAGTACGCGTACATAGGGCTGTAACTTCTCTTCTCCCAATTCAAATCATCGATGACAAAACGTTCCGGTTTGTGGGCGCTGGACGAAACATTGACGATGCGGCTCTCCCCACTCTCCTTCATACGGGATAACAGCAAATTCGTGAGGGCAAAATGTCCGAAATGATTCACGCCCATTTGTGTTTCAAAACCATCTTCTGTTTTTCCATACGGGCATACCATAATGCCCGCATTGTTCACCAAGATGTGAAGGGCGGAAAATTCTTCAAGAAATTTATGGGCGAATTCGCGGACACTCGCCAAAGATCCTAAATCAAGTTTATAAACGTACAAGTTTTCGTTACCGGTTTGAAATTTGATTTCATCGGCAGCGCTTTGGCCCTTAGCCACATCTCGACACGCCATGATCACGACAGCACCGCGGGCGGAAAAATCTTTGGCGGTTTCCTTTCCTATACCGGTATTTGCACCGGTGATTATAGCAGTTTTACCATTTAGTTGGACGTCGCCTCTGTATTTTCCCCAACAGCATGTACAACACGAAACATTCCCCCACGAGAACAAACTATTACCCATGTTTGAAGAGACTTCTGGTACAAACACTATAAAGAGAAAAGTTTTCCAAGTTTTCTGATTGTAAAGTAAATATAATTGAAGTATAATTGCCAAATTTAAGTTGCTAGACAATGTCAAGGTCAACTAATAACAGAATTGCAAGGAATGGCACATATGTAACACCCCTGTCTCAGTACCTTTAGTGTACAACTGTAATGTTCTTGTAGTTAGGGCCTCTGCGCATCGAATCCAGTCTAGTGATTCTCTGGCTCTGCCCCGTAAAAAATCCAGCTATTTTGACCTGTACAATGACAATGCACATGTGCGGTTCAAAATGGCGGGCATTCCATTGTTTGTTATCGAATAATTCTGACAACAACTAGCATTTGTATTGTTTTCCTAATTATGCGTTCCTCATCTAGGACGAGGAAGAAATACAGGCCGGGATGACTAGACAAGACAACTTACAAGCGGTTTGTGTGGAACCAAGTCTCCTGACTATGCGGATTTTAAGATGGAGCGGGTTTAACAATTAAGAATATAGGATAGAAAACACTCCTCCACAAAATATTTTAGGAGTGACAACGAAACACTCCTTTTCATAATATATTAGGGGTGACAACGAAACACTCCTCCTCATAATGTTTTAGAAGTGACAACGATACACTCCTCCACATAATATTTTAGGAGTGACAACGAAACACTCCTCCTCATAATATATTAGGGGTGACAATGAAACACTCCTCCTCATAATATATTAGGGGTGACAACGAAACACTCCTCCTCATAATATATTAGGGGTGACAACGATTGAGACTTAATGTTAGATGCCACACTAACATTAAACTAGCTTTCTTTCAACGATATGTGGCAACACTCTATCTATCGAGAATCCTACTTAGTCAGGGCTGAATTAGGAATCTGTGCGATACTGCACTGGTCTACAGTTATACTTAACTTACATTACAAAAAACAACTTTTTAAACCAATAGTTTGTGCAAGACCAGTCCACTGGTGTACATAGATCAACTATAAAGCATGAAGAATAGCATAGAGACAAGTCTTAAAGATATATAGCAACCAATCTAATATTCAAAAATATATTATCACTTTTATCAATGGATAACCTCAATTTGAATTACTCGTGGATTATAGGCTCTATTCATATTTACTAATTCTATTTAGTAGAATAAAAGCCTCGAAAGTGATTAAGAAATCCGTCCAATTAAGCACAATGATTTATAATGTAAACAAAAGGCGATATTGAAAAAAAACATTTTATTTTCGCAACGTGTAGATATAGCCTAGCTTTTTTCATTGTTTTCTTTCATAAGGCGGGTTTACACGAAAGATTAAAGAATAAAGTGATCTTTTTTATTCTGGCATAATTCTTGTAGTTTTTTTACACATAAGAATAATAGAAGGGTAATGCAATGAAAACAAGACACGACAAGTCGGGTAAGATTTCACTGTGGAAAAAAATAATATGTACTTATTGATTAAATCTATTAAAAAAATTAATTATATGAAAAATACAATGAAGGAATATAAAATAATATTAT
>JAYRBV010018966.1:0-11799 GCA_036023255.1 Mitrocomella polydiademata
TACCATTGGTATAATTGTGTTTATCATTGGTATAATTGTGTTTATCATTGGTATAACTGTGTTTACCATTGGTATAAATGTGTTTACCATTGGTATAATTGTGTTTACCATTGGTATAATTGTGTTTACCACTACTATAATATGTATATTGTCAACGTTTAAATTTTCCACTATAGTATAATTGTGTTTACTATTGGTATAACGATGTTTACCATTGGTATAATTGAGTTCATCGTTATTACATGGGTGATTTTACAGATTTGAAAGTACTTTAATGAACTTCGAAAGATCTTGATAAAGATCTTCATAAAATCTTGTAAGAACTTGAAGGATCTTTAATCTAAAGAACTTGGCACAATCTCCAAGACCAATATAGGTTCTTGCGAAGATCCTATCAAGATATTTGACCTCTATATCTGAAACATGATTATCTTAGGAGGAATGAAGAAGACGGAGAAGAAGAACCATTATTAGTTAGAAACAATATCAAATACAATGGAGGGAACACCGTTGAGGTTGTGAATGAAGAAACAGAAGAATTCGGTTACGTGACTTACGCAAGGTTTAAACAAATGAACATGAAACCAACAAAAATACCCACTCAATCAACAAAGTTGAGAAAACTGTTTAAGTGAGTTCCTTTTTCTTCAGCTCATTGTCCACGGCCTTTCAACGAGAATGAGAGAGGATAGCTGGAACTAGTTTATAAAAGATTTCACCAGAATTAAGTGATGTTTACATCTTTGTTTTTCCTTTCCAGAGAGAGATGGTGCGTGGTGGTTTGTTTTGTTTATGGTTTGCTGTCACTTGTAGATATCGGATTTGATCAGCTTTTTCCATTGTACTGCTCTACCTCCAAACAATTGAGTAAGTTATCACATTACACTATTCTACCTCCGAACACTTCAGTAAGCTATCCTCATTACACTATTCTACCTCCGATCAATTCAGTAAGCTATCCCCATTACACTTCTCTAATTCTAAAAAATTAAGTAAGCTATCCTCATTACACTGTTTTACCTCCAAACAATTCAGTAAGCTATTTCTATTATACTGTTCTACCTCCAAACAATTCAGTAAGCTATTTTAATTACATTGTTCTATCTCCAAACAATTGAGTAAGCTATATCAATTACACTGCTCTATCTCCAAACAATTGACTAAAGCTATTTCAATTACATTGTTCTATCTCCAAACAATTCAGTAAAGCTATTTCAATTACATTGTTCCATCTCCAAACAATTCAGTAAGCTATTTCAATTACACTGTTCTATACCTCCAAACAATTGAGTAAGCTATTTCAATTACATTATTCTATACCTCCAAACAATTCAGTAAGCTATTTCAATTACACTGTTCTATACCTCCAAACAAATCAGTAAGCTATTTCAATTACACTGTTCTATCTCCAAACAATTCAGTAAGCTATTTCAATTACACTGTTCTATATCTCCAAACAATTGAGTAAGCTATTTCAATTACATTGTTCTATACCTCCAAACAATTTAGTAAGCTATTTCAATTCCACTGTTCTATCTCCAAACAATTCAGTAAGCTATTTCAATTACACTGTTCTATACCTCCAAACAATTGAGTAAGCTATTTCAATTACATTATTCTATACCTCCAAACAATTCAGTAAGCTATTTCAATTACACTGTTCTATACCTCCAAACAAATCAGTAAGCTATTTCAATTACACTGTTCTATCTCCAAACAATTCAGTAAGCTATTTCAATTACACTGTTCTATATCTCCAAACAATTGAGTAAGCTATTTCAATTACATTGTTCTATACCTCCAAACAATTTAGTAAGCTATTTCAATTCCACTGTTCTATCTCCAAACAATTCAGTAAGCTATTTCAATTACACTGTTCTATACCTCCAAACACATGAGTAAGCTATTTCAATTACACTGTTCTATACCTCTAAACAATTGAGTAAGCTATTTCAATTACACTGTTTTATCTCCAAACAATTGAGTAAGCTAATTCAATTACACTGTTCTATCTCCAAACAATTCAGTAAGCTATTTCAATTACACTATTCTATTATATTTTGTGTTTTTCAGATGGTTTAGGTTACGCTCCGGCAGACATTTCAACTACACTTTCAATTGCTGCAATTTTCATGCCCATTATTCAAATAACATCCTTAACAAAGGTATTATTGTAAGAGTTCATTGTCTCACTATTACTAGTGAGTATAAAATTGTAAGAGTTATCATCATCTAGTCATCAGATCATCAGAGTAATTTCTTTTCAAAGAAATAATAAATATTTTGTATTTATTCTACGTTTTGTTTTAGTTGACAAACAGACTTGGCTCAAAGAAGGTTTGTTCTTTTATAATCACTGAAAGTCCTTATATGGCACTTTTCCAAAAAATAATTTCAAACAGAGTTTTTCATCAGTGAAAAGTAGCGGCGGTTCAACTTATCACTAATTTGGTTAAGTGTTGGTCTGTATTTTCCATTTCGTAAATATCAACAAAGCAACGGCCCATTATAATTCTTTATCCTATGTACACAAAGCAACGGCCTATACATGTACAGTACTTACGCGCTTTCTGATTCTTTATTATTTTCTTTCACAATCATCAACTAAATTTTTCTAGTATATATTTTTAAAACTTCCACTCTTTTTACTCCAGACTTTGATTTATGGATTCTTAATTTCAATGATCGTTATGCCATTCTTACCGATTTCAATTTACATTCAAAACAAGTAAGTTTTAACACTTTTAATCACTGTAATTTTTTCGCAATTTCTTTTTGCAGACAAATTTCATATGGTAATATTCATCAGTTATGTTGGTTACAATCATGTTCATAAATTATGGCACTTTTCCAATATTTTGTCAAAAATTCAAAAACCACAAGTAATTCAAAGTTGGTTTTATTGGGTTTAGCGAGTTGTGGAGATTTATCAGGAGCCTTGAGCCTTTAGCTCTTTCGATTCTTTGGTTTTGGAACAATATGATGAATCGTGATGATTTCAGTAGCCTAGTACCCAAACTACTTGCAAACTTTTACGCGTATTTTGTTACTTTTGCCATAAATTTATGTCTCTGATTGTAGATGATTAACTTTCTTCACTTTTTGTTAAAACTTTTAAAACTTACCATGGTTGCCATTAACGCGCCTGTATTACGTATTGCATGAAAATTTAAAAGCATTTATTGATAAAGTTGATTCATTTCAGACTACTGTTTTTCAATGTTTCTGTTTTTTAGTATTTTGCGTTGGATGGTACTATCATTGTATTTGTTAATTTGTCGATCTGGTATCGCTGCAGGATTTTTGGCAATAAATATCCTTGTCAATAATTCAGTTCCATCAGAGTTGCTTGCTCTAGCAAATGGAATGTCCCTGAGTTTTGGTTTTACAGCAAAGTATAACTCATATTTCTTTCAGTCGATATACATAAAGTGCTTCAGAAAATATTCTTTTCTATGACAACTAGTATGTTTCACTCTTTTGAAAATCATTGAAAACTGAAAATTTATGTGTTGAATAAAAAAAAATGCACCGCACGGCGTTTTGGTGCAGGCTATACTATAATGAGCGAACAAATGGTTGAATCAGAGACTTTGGAAATTTTCAATTTCTTCCTGAAAATTGCAATGAAAAATTAAACAAAATCCATTTTACCATTACTCATTTTCGGATGAAAAAACGGATGAACGGAAGAGTAAACATATTTGTCGCGTTTAAATTTGATTTTCAATTTCCTTACAAGAAAAACTTTTACCGAGGTTTATTTCTTGTTCATTAGGTTGGTGTCTCCAACAATGATCGGTAGCAGCTTCACATGGTCGTTAACAAATACCAAAAAGAAAGGGATAAATAATGGTTCATCGGCCCTCGGATTTCCCTTCAACCAATATTTTGCATTCATTGTTTTATCGTTGCTGACATTAGTAACAATAGTTACAACTTTAAAAATCCCTTCATCCTTAAACAACAAAACAACTGAAGAAGAACGTTCTTGTTTATAAATTCTTGTTTATAGCTTATTCACGAGTTTTGCTAAATTACGTACTTACGTGCTCGCGTGCTTGTGTGGTTAACGTGTTTACGCGCACTTCACGTGCACACTAAAGGGACAGAAACGTTAGGGTTACGCAGAGCATGTAACGTAAGCACGGGATTTAGCAAACATGGAAAAATGGAAGTGCGACCATTTTGCAAATAGACTGTTGCATCCGTTTTCGTTCGATTTCGTCCTTTCGTAATTATTTATTGATCACGTGACATTTTTCTTTTATTGGCAAGCCAGGATAGCTTCGTTTCCATCTGTACTTATTTGTGTACAAATATTTTTTCACAAATTTTGTTGACTTGTCAAAGAAAGAGAGCCAGCCACATTGACATAGGCCGCTCAAGTATTGGTATCAATTGATCAACCATTGAATAACGGCTTTTCGTTACCCCTTTCTCTTATCAGCATATCAAAAGCGAAGAAAGTAGGGCCCACCAGGAGCTAAACTCTGGCTTTCTTTTTAAAACATATAATATACATAGGATGAATTGTGTATCGATGAAACTTATCATCCAAATTTGATTGGCTCACGGTTGAAACTTGCACATCGGTGTACAGAAACAATTCGGGAAAGTTCTTCTAGATTATTTTATACTTTCGCTTTGTTTGTATTGTGTTTATATTGTTATAGCTGAAATATTGTCACGACCAAATAAGACCACTTTCATACATATTATATATATCATATACGAAATAAATCACATACCATATGTAAATATTCAATGCTTAAAAAACGGAAATGCTTAAATGTAGTAAAGATCGTCAATATACCTATGAGGGAGGGTGTAGAAATCAATTTACTAGTACCATCAGCAAGGGTTTCTGAATTTTGAGTTAAAAATGCATGCAATGCTAAAATTCTCGGTGTGCACTCCATAGTTTTAAAAATCTTTCGAATTAAGGCTACTAAACCCCCCAAAATAGAAAATATTTCGTCAGCCAATCATTTTAAACTTTGTACATTGATGATAATGTGTAGATGTCAGTCCAACTACAATCACATTCACAGTCATAAATGATGGCGGTTTTCCGATATTTTGACAAAAATTCAAAAACCACGCACAAGTGATTCAAAGTTGGTTTTATTGGGTTTAGCGAGTTGTAGAGATTTAACAGGCCTTGAGCCTTTAGATCTTTTTGTTTTTGACCAATATGATGAATCCTGATGATTTCAGTAGCATAGTACCCAGGCTACTTGAAAACATTCGAGTTTTTACTGTTTCTCGACTTGATTGACGAAAAATGACCGTCAAACTTAGATTAAGCAACCAAATTACGTGTATTTTGTCACTTTTGTCATAAATTCCCTGATTGTAGAAATTTTTAAATTATGCATAATTACTGTGATGACCTTAAATATACTGTCGATAATAGAGCCTTCGCGCTGGCCAAAATCAGGATCGTACATGACACCTACAGAGCTGGAAACTTTCTAAAGACGCGCTACATTAGTTTTGTGAGCGAAAAAAAAAATCAAAAAAGTCCTTTAATACGCAAATTGCGGTACATCAAAGTTGCTCTATCACTTTTTGGGTCATCTCATTAATTTGTCATGATTTATTAGTCACGGATGAAAACCTATATAAAAAATGTGCTTAGCTGATTTCATACCTCGTCCATGAGGACAAACTGTAACCAAAATTTCAAGGCTCTAGCACTTTCCAATATCTTGCTGCATCTTGGCCAGGAGAAAGCAAGCAGCCAAAAGAGAAAAAGAGTAACTCGCGATTTACAGTTTGACGTCAACAAAAACTCAATAGAAAGCCTCCGTACAGCCTCTCGACAAATATTCACCTCGAGCTTATATACGGCTCTACTGATGCTATTTTGAAATTCGATCGCGTCTAGGATAAATCGGCAACCGTCTGAAACTTGTCAATTTACAGTTTATTACTTTTGTTATCATTCTACATCAAAATTGAAAACTTCTTTTTGTGAGCGTTCGTGGGGGGTTTCTACCTTAAAAAAATAATCCTCAAAAATGTGAAAATTAAAAAACTTGATCATGATGGTTTGCTTCACTTAACCCCAGTCTTCTGCTTTTCAACTGAAAAGCAAAATTGGATTAATATCAATAAAGACGCACTCATCTATAATAGGGAATGGCAAAAATTAGGGTATAAAAAAAACCCTCTTATTAATACACGCTGATTTGTGTTCAGTGATTTGTAAAAGTTTGTTTGTTTGTTTGTTGGTTTGTCATTAACAATTATTGCGCCATTCATAAATTGCTTTCTCGCATACAAAATTAGAGAAAATATGTTTTTTAAAGCCTACAACTTTTCGCTTTTTGTGCCACCCCCGCCTATTTTGGGTCATACTCACATGAGCTTACCGTTCCAATGGACCGGTAGCTTGTGGTAGAGCAATAGCCCGCGAAAGGATGTGATTCGAGTCCTACCAGGTCCGTAGATTTTCTGGTACACAATATGTGAGGGTAATATTCATTGCAAAATGCTGATGGTCGTCTTTAAATAAACATTACTGACCTTTTATTGTGCGCATGCGCAAATATTAAAAATGCTCTAATTCAATCAGCCTTCGGTTTTAAAAAGATTTCAATGAAATCATGGTATGCTCATTAACCCTATTTGGCATGGGGGGGTCTGAGGTAGCACTTTAGAATTGGGGGGGGGGTAAATTTGGTAAATTTTGTTTTGAGTTCTGGAAGTTTAAGAGTAATTGCTTAACTAAATAAAAAGTTATACAAGGAGTAAGTTATTTTTTTCTTTTCTTAAAAGTAGTTTATGGTTTGAAGCCAACCCGGCGTAGCGGTGTTTTAATCCCAATATTGAATTAAATCTCGAATTCGGATATGTTTGAGAAGCGTCTGCTCACAGGAAAAATTCTCAAATCCCCTGGGAAAATGACCAGGGGAAAAGGACATATTACACCGGCGTACCATTCAAGGAATAAGGCTGCAAGAAGATTTTTACTCTATGAAATTGTTATTCTAAAAAATTCTCTTTTTTGGCATAGAAGATATTCCGTGTATGTCTGAAAATACAATGCTTTTAAGATAAACTACATAATAAGGATGTATATATATAAAGAAATTATATCAAATCTATTAAAAATCAAAAATCCCAGGGTTCAGTTCTCTCCCATGGTGCCTAAGATAGGATGGTATTGAGGGGTATTTTTCCCTTTAATAAGGGAAGGATAAATGATGTTTTCAAAATATAAGAAAAATTATTGAATGTTAAAAAAAACTATAAAAAACATTTTTGTAGCATATATTACTATACAGGGAATCTGGAAAAAAAAAGTCATACACCAAATATGGTGTTACAATAGGAAGTTAATTCATGTTGAACATTGTAATGTTATTACCGCATGAATCAGTATAGCACATAAATCAATATAGCACATTCGCATCCTTGCAAGATTTTAACCGACGATTAACTAAATTGTGTTTTATATCATTCAAATCATTTTTTTTAAATACCCAATTTAGATTAACGGCAGTGTTAACAGTTAATAGCATGTTAATTTTAAATTTAAGCTACATTCATTTACATATTGAAGTATGGCTATCACTCAAAATTTGATTGTTATTTGTTAACAAATGATATTGCGCTTCCATATATTTTATCCAATATGACTAGTAGTGTTGTTTTTTAATTTACATGAATTAACTTCTTATTGTAATAGCATATTTTTTGGACACTCTGAGTTTTTGAAAAGCTCCACACACTGACCTATGAGTTACTGCTGTTTACTCTAAACCGAAATGTAGGTATTTTAACTCGGTATAGTCATCGATACCGTGAACGGACCCTTCACGTCCAATACCTGATTCTTTCACACCACCAAATGGCATGAAGTCGCACGAGATAGCTTGGTCATTTATCCCAACCATTCCTACTTCAAGTTGTTCAGCTACCCGCCAACACTGACCTTGATCCCTCGAAAACATGTAACCAGCCAGACCTGTTGGGCTTGCGTTAGCCATAAGGACGCCATCCGTTTCGCTCTTGAATTTCATCAGTGGGATGACAGGGCCGAAGATTTCGTCACTGAAACATTTCATATCAGTCTTACACTCGGTCAGAATGGTGGGTTCGTAGAATAAGGTTCCTTCTTTCACTTTACCACCAACCTCGATGGTTGCTCCTCGTTGTTTGGCATCGTCGACGCTAGCCTGTACCTTCTTCAAGGCACGTTCGTTGATCAAAGCACTGCTGGTGGTGCTTTCGTCCATGGGATCACCCATCTTGAGAGCAGACACACAGGTCTTTAACTCCTGCAGGAATTCGTCGTAAATTTCCTCTTGCACAAAGACACGTTCAGCGCAAACACAGGTTTGTCCCGTATTCCTGAACCTGGACTGAACAACTTTGATAGCAGCCAACTTAGCATCTGCAGAATTGAAAATCAGGACAGGAGCATTTCCTCCTAGTTCCATGGACAGTCTTTTCATGGTTTGCGCAGATCTTTCGTAAAGCAGTTTACCAACATTGGTTGATCCAGTGAAAGTGATTTTCCGGACAGTCGAACTTTCGCACAAGGTATTTCCAGCCATATCTGCGTTCTCCCGAGATGTGGGAACCACGTTCACCAAGCCCTTAGGCATACCAACTTCTTCCGCGAGTTTACAGAAAGCAAGGGCAGTCAAGGGCGTTTCCTCGGAAGGCTTGATAACAGCCGTGCAACCAGCGGCCAGGGCAGGACCAACTTTTCGTGTAATCATTCCAATGGGGAAATTCCATGGTGTGATCATACCACAAACACCAACTGGTTGTTTGACAACGATTCGGCGAACGTGGCTTTCGGCGTTCGGTAAAATATCTCCGTTCATCCTCAATGCTTCACCGGCGTACCATTCAAGGAATGAGGCTGCAAACTTCACTTCCATCATAGACTCACTGATTGGTTTTCCTGTGGACAATCAAAATATACGTGAATATTCAATATATTATATATTATAAAGGTGGAAGGAAATTTCTCTGTTGTGACCTGCATTAAAGACAAAGGTTTCAATCTGTAAAAGTCTTTTGCACTTTTTTTTTTAATAAGAACACACTTTATAGGAATCAAAAAAACTTAATAACAAATCAAGAACAACTTCAACAACTAATTAAACATTACTTTGCAAATTTAAAAAATAGCATATTGCAGATTCTCAATAATGCCATCCTCCATAAGAACAATTTAAGAACATGATGAACCTGAACAAAATCTTCTTATAAAAATTAGTTGAACTTGGATGCAAATGAGTCTTCTTAAGCCTCCCTGCACTAGTTCCGTAGTTTGATAAACCCATTCTCATTTTGTAAAAACAAGAACTAAAATCAAAACTGTTTTATAGAGTTGTCTTGATAGGGAACTCCTGAGTTATTATATTTCACCCACTGTCGAAGCTTTCCTCAATTTCGGACATTTAATACGTTAAAATCATACATTCGTGTACTGTAAAAAAAAACATACCAGATTCTAAAGTCATGATGGTTGCTAGTTCTTTCTGACTACTCATCATATTCTCATACAAGTTTTTTAACAAGGCAGCACGTTCCCGGCAAGATGTTCCCTTCCATAATTGGAAAGCATCACTGGCATCATTGATCGCTTTCTTAACATCACTTTCTTCGCAGTCCACAACATTGGCTAGAATCTAACAACAATAACAACAACAACAATAACAACAATAATAATAACAACAACTAGTTTTGCATTGCTGATATCCTCTTAACTTTGATCTTTATTGTTCATACATAAATTTCAATAAATCATTTTAGAAATTTTACCAAAAATCCTTATTCTCAATTAGTGAGATTAGGCCTTTTTTAGTTGTCAACAACATTTAGAAATATCCTAACGAAAACAATACGGTCCTTAAAATTTTCATAGGGTAGTACTTCAAAAATCATACTGCATATATTGCATATTGGCTGAATATACTAAACATCTTTCAAAAATCATAGATGCTATACTTGAAAGTTTCACCAAAGATAGTTAAAATATTAAGAGAAGATTTAAAAAAATGTTCCATTTCAAAGGAATACCAAATCTTAGTGATAACATACCTCACCAGTTGATGGGCTCAAAACTGGGAATGTTTTCTTTGCTGCACCATTATACCAGCTACCATTGATAAATGCTTGTTCTTTGAATAAATTCAACTTAGATAATACTTGTCTTCCAGCCATATTTAGTGTGAAAGTAAATATATGAATGCTATAAAGAATAGAATTCTTAAAATTGTTTTAATAAATAGAATATAATAATATCAATATTCAGAAATTCGTTCTTATAAAGAAAGATAAATAATTTGCCACGTTTTCATATCAACATAGTTAAACAATGCATAATTTTTTTGAGGTGCCTTTAAACTGTTATTTTCATATTTATAAGTCTAGAAAATTTTCAGCTTTAAATATCTATAAACTAAGCATGCACCAAGTTTTGACTTTTATGTACGTACAAAGTAAACACAATTTAACACTATAGGTTTGTTTAAAGAGCAATTTAGTAAACTTGATCATAAGTATAAAACTAGATTTTCTAAAATACAAAAAAGTAGAGTCTAACTATATTTATAGTTGAAAAGTAAAAACTAATGTTTCGAAATGTTGATCAGTCATTAACATTTAAAGATCAATTAAAGAAGTGAGACAACGGAAACTAACGATGCATTTTATATAGTTTAGAAAGCTTGATAAAAGGAAGCATTGTTTCATGTAATGAGTTACATAGTACAACGCAGAATCAGAAACAGATACAAAAAAAGCACAAAACATCAAATAACCAACATTTTTCACTTACTGTTTCGGTTTATCGTGAACTCTTTACATGAAACGATATTTTCCTTTGTTAAACTCGTCAAATGCCATTAAAATGCATCATTAATTCTCGTTGTTTCGCTTCTTTAAAATTTAATGACTGATAAACCTCTAGAAAAATGGGTTTTATTCTTTAACTATAAATGTTCATTTTAGAAATAGAAAGCTTATAAAATTATTTATGACAAAAGCATAAAAAGTTATTCAAGTTTAAATTTAGATTCTACTTTTTTGTGAGTTACTCTGTAGTACCAACAACTGTACTGTTAAAAAGTTTCATCCGATGAACTCAAAACAAAAGATTATTTTCCCTTATTTAATGGGATTGTAAAACTAAAACTTTTGTCTACTGACTACTTTTGGTCTGTAAAATACCAATCAAACAGATGGCCGAACTGAAAACTTTACCTATTATTGGTCAAAATACTAAAAATTAGTATGCAGTATGCAGTATACATTTTATACCTGCCGGTAACAGAACAATGGAAATGCTTGGTGACATTCTAATTGCTCTGTGCAGAGTGCAGGGGTAGGGACAAAGCAATTAAAATGTTATGACAAACAATATCAGGAGATACAGTACCATCAAGAAGGAGAATACAAAAACTAGGGAAGCACAAAGCACAGCATAAAGCACAGAGTAGAAGTGGACGAATAGACTTAGCACATGAGCAACAAATTAGATAAGAGTGAGATATATAGCCATATAGGGGCAAGCAGATGCAAGGCCGGCGGAACGAATTTGAAAGTGGAGGGGCTGAATCGTTTTATTATCTAAGGAGGCCTCACAATGGAAAGATAAGATAAGATTCTTGATAAGATTTACTTAACAGATCTTACTAAGATTTATAATCTTGTAAGATCTAGAAAAAAGTTAGGATCCTAGTAAGATCTCGATAAGATTTACTTAAGATCTTACTAAGATTTATAATCTTGTAAGATCTGGAAAAAAGGTAGGATCCTAGTAAGATC
>JAYRBV010018977.1:0-11797 GCA_036023255.1 Mitrocomella polydiademata
TTACTAATATTTCCTGAAAGTTTAAAGACATTCTGTACAATAGAAGTTGAAATAATTACGAAAAACTGTTTTCCCCTCTAAGAAACTCTTTTAAAAAAAATGCTTTTTACCTCCTTTTTTACCAGAATTCAGAAAATGATGGAGAGCGTATAGTTAGGTGTGTGGAGTTGCGTGTAAAGAAGGCTTTTCAATGAAGTGTCTAAAGTGTCGAAGTCCTAAAAATTTCAAAAATTGTGATAATTATCGTGGCTTTGATTACAGTAGTTCGACAACTTTGATTAGCTTTGATTACTCTTCAATCTCTTTGATTAGATTCGATTTGTAGTATGTTTGACATTTTTGATTACTTTGATGACTTCAAAAAGCGTCGATTAAATTTGATTAGCTAAGCTAGATTACTTGCTTTAATTAGTCTATCCGCTAAGCTTTTTTTCCGTTGCAAAAAAATTTTGTAGCAAAAAAAAAGAAGAAAGGACTTGCCTTCTTGCATCACAGCAAAGGCATATCCATAAAATGTTGTTTTCATCCAAAACATGGTCTCGTAGGAGCGGCCTGATACCAAAAAATTTAGCAAGGGAGGGATTGTCGAACCTTAGTGGACAAAGTCTCTGAACCGTGACAAAAAGTTTTTGTTGCCAGCCCCTTACTTGAAGTTAATCAAAGGTGATTGAATATTTTGATTAACTTCAAGTAAATTCTAATTAAAGCAAGTAATCAAACTATTCAAAGTGACTAATCAAATCTAATTGAACTGCATTTTTCTCAAAATTGTGACTTGTCAATTAGTATCGATTACCGATATTAATCAATAACTACTCGGATTAGCTTCGATTATTATCGATTAATTCGGTTACTAATCAAAGCAAAATTACTTGGATTGACACCCTCTGGTTTACTTGCTCATCTGTGACGACAGGTAGAAAACACAGTTGCTTAATCAAAGAAGCGTGTTAGGGGCCGTTGAGAATCAATGTCCATTTTTTTTAACAGTATTGGGCTGTTAACACTCTTCCCTGGTATTCAGTTCTGGCTTCAAGTTTGGGTTTTATGGATTCAATCCGGATAAGCCAAAATAAAGCCAAAACAGTTATTTTTATATTTGGATTCATTCTGGATTATTTGGGTTTGATTTTGAGAAGAAACCTAAAGTTTGGGTTCATTTTGGGTTGAGTGGGTTTAATCTGGATTCTTTGGATTCTAGGAAATCTCAGAGAGAAAAAAAATTTAAGTCTATGGATTTAAACTGGCTTGAGTGGATTATTTTTATAGAATCCATATAATCCAGAATGAAGCCACTGCAGTGGCAGTAAAAGAGACTGGGGAGAGCTTTTTGACAACAAATTGAAAAGAGAGGGAAAAAGAATCATTCAAGACTCAGTTTTTGTAGAGGATGGTCATGCCTGCTGATTTTCATGCATTCTTTTATTGTTAGTTTGCAGTTTTTTAAATTGCTGTGAAGTGAGAAGTTTTATTATTTCAAGTTTATTAGACATTGATATGGGGTTTACCCCTATGCAGTTATTTGTTTATATTTTTACACTGGAGAACTGACAGATCAAAACACTGAATATCGGTAAACTGCTTTTGAATTACCGATATACCGATATCTATACATTTTAGAATTACCGGTAATACCGATATACCGGTAATTTCATGTACTCTTTTTCCCATGGAGCGTCACATATACTGTAAGGCCAATGGAATTTACATACTACTTTTGCGTCACCCTGCATACCAAAAGTGCATGCGGTATATATTCATTATATATATATTTTTCATTATTTTTTTCCTGGGACATGTGTTAGAATTATGACCTTAAAACCAAAATTTTTATATTTGGTTTGCAATATAATGTATATATCAACTCACCAAACTTTACCAAAAATGAATAAACAAACAAAACTGCCACTCGTAGCTAAAGATGTGTATTTTTTGCCTATCATTACTTGGCCTATATAAATAAATAACAGTATCAGAAATCTTATTCGTTGACTGATGATAACATCAAAATTTTTTTTAGGTTAGTGAAGAGGATAAAGCAAGGCTTATTCATTCAAACGGAAAAGATCCTGATTTTTTTTTTAAATCAGAAATACATAGCGATATAGGTATATTTTATATTTTCATGAAATGTGGTTTTATAATGATGCTGGTGTGGTGTTAAACAACGTGACAAAAAGTAAATGTTCTGTTATATATGCATAACCAGTCAATGTCAATCGAAAGAAATCGAACTTCGATTATAAAAATTCAATGATTTAAAAGTACTGTTGAGGTAAAAAGTATATAATACATGATAATTGCCAATAAAATGGCCTCAGGCACTAGTTTTTTTCAACATGCATATTGTTTACGCTAAGATGTTCCAAGAAATTATTTTTAATTTTCAGATTAGATAGAATTATTTTACTGTAACTTAAATATTTAAAGTAACAAGATTATAGGAAATTTATTATGTATTTTAGGCTATGGTGTTTTTAGCAGCAAGGACATAAAAAAGGATTCAGCAATTGTTGAGTATGCTGGTGATTTAATCCCAATTGAGGAAGGTTACTCCAGAGAGGAACAATATGAGCAGGAAGGAAAGGGGTGCTACCTGTTTTTCTTTGAGTTCAAGCAAAGAAAGTTGTGGTAAGTCAATTTAAAAACTGACAATTAAAAGATTCCACATACAGGTGGGTTTAAAAAAGTATGTTACAGATCAAATTCTCCCATTTTGACCCTTCGACATTTAAATGTTATAAATGACGTAATAAGACATAATACACTTGTCATTATCTCCGTTGTTGTTGTTAATGAAAATTGACCAAGTCTGTAATTTGATTTTCAAGAGGACATTTTTTTATGTTGTCAGCATTGATGCAACACATCATTTCCACCAAGTTGGGCGTTATATTAATGACAGCCCAAACAAATATTGCAATTGTCGAGTAAAGACACTGTCAATGGATGGCGATACACCTTTTTTATTTTTTTTCGCCAGTAAAGATGTTCCCAAGGGAACAGAGTTCAGGTACTACCATTAACTTTAAAAATATGAATTATGATTTTCCAAAATTTAGTGGTTATTAAATTATGTTTCAGTATGAATTTCAGAGGAGGTTCTTTTTTTTATAAAAGAAAATTAGTCTTCAGATTTAACTTAACATCTTGTGCTTTAATATAGTACAAATATGTTATTGATATCAATTTTTGTCATTGATATTTTTCTGGCTATATGAACTTAAAACTGTGTTAGTTGTGTTGACTATAAATGACACATTATATAGCTTAAAAGAACAATTACCAGAAAGTATTTGGATGAAAATAGACAATTTAGTGTCAAAATTTAATTGTTTAGATATAACTATTCTGCGTTTGAGCAGACAGACTTGTGGTGGCGCAAAGCACTGGTAATAATTATTTTCATTACAAAGTATTCGTTGCTTATTACTGTATTTATTATCCATGCTTTGTACAGTAGTTACATTTTTTTCAGCCAAACTATGTTGCTCCAATGAAATTATCACCAGTAAGTCTATCGTCTAATATTTTTAATTTGTTATAAAGGAATGATGGGCATATATTGTTGCTTATTAATGTTTAACATAATGATTTATTTGTGTTGTTTATAGTAAATCAAAAGAGTAACCTTACTGTATTTACTATTGACATGACATGACATGACATAAAGTGACTGAACAAATTCTACTACTTTAAAGAATTAACTTGACAGAAAGAAATATTTCCATTGACATGATCAAGTCTGAGTGTTGATTGTTACAGACAAATGATTTCACCACTTTAAATTGACAGTAGGTGCATTGACATGTTAGAAGGATCTTTTGTTAAAGAGAGTCAGAAACAGTAGACACACAAGTTACAAAAAAAAAATAAAAAAAATGAAGAAGTCTTTTTTAAATCTTATTAACCTTTCAATTTTCTCTTGTGTAAAGTTTGAAATATTACAGGTGTTAAATCTTATTCTTTGTGAATGTTCTCTCATGTAATGGGGTCTTTATAAAACTTATTTTGATGATCATAAATTTCTCATTGAATAAATTCTTTTGCTATCCTCGAATCTGTATGTTTTTTTAAATTTTCTGTTGATATGTTTAATTATAAACTTTTTTTTCCTAGAGTATCCTAGTCGAAAAAGAAAAAACTGAAAATCCTTTTAATGTTCCAGTCAAAGGAGGAGATCCTGAAACTTCTGTTAATGTATCAGTGATAGGAGGAGATCATAAAAATTCTGTAATTGTTCGAGTTGAAGGAGGAGATCTTGAATATCCTGATAAGGACACAGTCAAAGGAGAAGATCATGTAAATTCTGATAATATCCGAGTCATTGGAGGAAATCATGAACAACCTGATGACGACACAGTGAAAGGACAAGATCATGAAAGTTTTGTTAATGTTCCAGTCGAAGGAGAAGATCGGGAACATCCTGATAATGTCACAGTCAAAGGAGGAGATAATAAAAATCCTAATAATGTTCAAGTCGAAGGAGGAGATCTTGAACATCCTGATGACGACACAGTGGAAAGAGAAGATCGGGAAAGTTCTGTTAATGTTCGAGTCAAAGGAGAAGATCATGAAAATTCTAATAATGTTCAAGTCAAGGGAGAAGATCATGAAAATGCTGATAATGGCTCAATAGAAGGAGAAGACCATGAAAATCCTAATAATGTTCAAGTCAAAGGAGAAGATCATGAAAATGCTGATAATGGCTCAATAGAAGGAGAAGATCATGAAAATCCTGATAATGTTCAAGTAGAAGGAGAAGATCATGAAAATGCTGATAATGGCTCAATAGAAGGAGAAGATCATGAAAATCCTGATAATGTTCAAGTAGAAGGAGAAGATCATGAAAATTCTGATAATGGCCCAGTAGAAGGAGGAGATCATCAAAATCCTGAAAATGAGCTGCATCAAAGTGATAGCTCTGGATCTCAGTTCGCAGTAAGGCTTTGTATATGTTTAAAAATTATTTTTTATTTGTGAATGAAATGTTATATTCTAATCTGTCTTTAAAATACTTTTAGTCAACCTTGCCCATTGAATCATCTGATGACTCACCCATGGAAGGTGCTTTGGAAAATAAGTATGTTATATTTGCAATTTTCATGAATGGATCTAACAAAAAAAAAATTAGAAGTATTTTGTTGCTTTATTGCTATGAACTTTAAACAAACAAACAAACAAAATATCAGATTTAAAGATGTCTTTCTATATATTTTTCATAGGCGGAAAAGAAAGATTGTAAAGGATAAGGTAAAAAACATTTTTCCCTTTTTTGGATGAAACTATACACTTCAAAGGTCTGAGGCATTGAGATGTTATGCTTTATGTTTCTCTGAAGCATTTCGAAGGAAATGAAAACTGTGTAGCTCTTTGACCTTTGTTTGATCAAGTTTACATAGTATAGATTTCAATTTCAAGTGTTATTTCAACTCTTGTTCTTTTTAGATTGATTTTGAAAGATGCATTAATTATACAATAAACATGGTATGTAGTAATTAACATTGCGGATTGCGGGACGAAACAGAGTTCCTGTGTTTAAGCCATGCGCTAGTTGTGTGATCAGAAGCGCGAAGAAGCTACTTCATTGAGAGTGAAGAAGCTATTCCATTTATTGATATTGACGTTGTTAGATACTGTTGGCAGTTAAAGTGCCAAAAAAGCAAAGTAAACTTTTTAAAAGGACTTGCTCAAAACGCAATGAGTAAAAGTGCCAAACAATGATGGTTTTCATTGAAAAAGATTCTTTTTAGTTTATTTAAATCTTTAGAAAACAGGATAAACATGCTTATCTTGTTGGTTTCTTTTCTCATCAAATCAAAGTAGATATTTGCTCAAGGATATCCATAAAAAATCACATGACATCATCGTGCACAAGCCAATACATTTTTTATGTACGCTAGGTTCCGCAAACAATATATATTTTCTAAGGAATTAAGGCCAAATTTATATTTTTCAATTTTGCTCTTATATGAAAGAGAATGTTATTAAAGCATTCAAAAAAGGTATAACTCATTGGTTAGTTCCAATTAGTTCTCAAGATATAAGGCTGTCTAATATGTTTGATTTTCAGTGGTATGACGACAGATGTGAATAAATTCTTTTGCTTTCCTTGACTCATGTATGGTTTTTTGTTTTGTGTTGACATTTTTTTATAAAAAATCACTGACCATTGAACTAATTTTTTATCTAGAGTATCCCAGTCAAAAAGGAAGAAAATGAAAATCCTGTTAATGTTCCAGTCAAAGGAGGAGATCCTGAAAGTTCTGTTAATGTATCAGTGATAGTAGAAGATCACAAAAATCCCGTTAATGTCCAAGTGGAAGGAGGAGATCTCGAACATCCTGATAAGGACACAGTCAAAGGAGAAGATAATGAAAATTCTGATAATATCCAAGTCATAGGAGGAAATCGTGAACAATCTGATGACGACATAGTGGAAGGAGAAGATCAGGAAAATTCTGTTAATGTCCGAGTCAAACAAGGAGATCGTGAACATCCTGATAATGACACAGTCAAAGGAGAAGATCATGAAAATTCTCACAGCGATGATAAAGCTAAGCTGGTAATAAATATTTCTCTATTAGGAGGAAAGATAAGTGCTTAAACTTTATTATTTTTATTAAAAAGATAGTGAATACTCGTTTGACAATATGTCTATTATTTTTGTTTTAGCTTGACACATCATTTACTGGAAAAGTAAGTAAATTCTTGTTCCTTAAAGGTAATTTGATTTAAAAGCCATTACTACCTTTTAGACATTATTCATGATATTCACATTACTCTTGTGTATTTTGGGTAGGTCAAAAACAGTGGTATCAGTGGTATCTATTTTCAATTTTAATTTCATCAATAGCTTTAAAATATCAAGGCTGAGTGTTAACTTGAAAATTGTTTAAAAAGTTCATCTCTTGGGTCTCTGTTTTTAGATTCTTCAGAAAAAGGGTGCAGTTTATGGTCAGAGCAAATGGGTATGTACCAGATGTAGCAGTTAATTTAACAAATAACTGAAGATTTATTTTATTCTAAAATCATTATCATTTCATTTCTCTTGGATTTTAGTTATCTGAAAAAGAAATTTGTTATGGACGAATAGCCATTCACAAAACAAATGGAAATCTCATCAATTATTATCCAATCATGAATAATGAAGTAACCATTGGTAGTCACAAATCTTGCGAAATCCTATTCAAAAAAAAATTTGTCAGGACACATAAAGTCAAACTAACAAAGAAAAACGTCATCAAATTAGAAAGAAAAGGATTTGTGACAAGATGTTTAAAACCAAATGAAACATTTTGCATTGGAAACAAAACATTTCATGTAGAATTATTACTTCAAAAGGACCCTGAGATTGTAAGTCTTATTTATATTTTCTGCTCATTTGAATGAAATTAATTTTATTTTAAAAACTATGCTTTACAAATCTTCCTAGAATACTTCAAAATGTTATTGCAGTTGAATAAGTTTTTAGTTTGTATTTATGTGGATTATATACTCCTGATTACTTTCATATTCAGGTAAATGCAAGTGACGAATGTGACAATGTTAATGATAGTCTTGCAAAAGTAAATTCTTGTACTTTAAAGGTAATTAGATTTAAACACCATTACTACCTTTTAGACATTATTCATAAACATTCTTGTCACTCGTGTATCTTGGGTAGCAAGGTCAAAACAGTATCAGTGGTATCCATTATCGATGTTTAGATACATATTATGCACTATACAAATTTTGCTAAGACAATTTAAGTTATTTATATTTTACTACTAGAAATGGAAACTGAGAAAGAGACATCCAAAGTCAGATGCCAGTAAGTCACCTGATAATGGAGTAAGTGCTACTTCCTATTACATGTAAAGAGAATAAACTGTAGTTAACTACTGAATAAAAACATAGTAGTATATCAGTCGCTATTGTACCTTAGGCCACAGTTAATTAAAATAGGTTTAACGTCAAACATACGCATTAGTTTTTTAATCACGCATTTAGGTTGATTATTTGTCCAAAAACGCAAAAAAAAAATACTGAATGTAAAGAATGAGAGAAAACCACAGAATTTGTTCTCGTTATTTCTTGACTACAGCAAGCAATACGTTCTTTTCAAGCTATACGTAAAAAAAAAAACCCTACTATTATTTCAAGATTTTTATATGAAATTTAATTTGACATAATGAAACCTTAAAAATCCCATGTATGAAATTAAATAAATCCCCACAAAATGTTTGAATTTTGCCGAAAGCCTGAACCACGAAATTTAATCCCCTTAAAGTACCTGATCTTAAAACCTCAATAAAAATAATTTTGATTTTTTTTTCTCAACTTCAGGCAAATAATGTTATTGAAGATAGTGGTTTTGAAAAAACCTTCAGTGAAGAGGTAGCTAAATGACTTATTTATTCATCTATTTTCAATGTTGGTCTTATACTTCATTAATACAAGTATCTGAAAAACAAAAACATTTTGTTATATTAACAAAAATCTTGTAAAGAAGAGGAAAGCTCAAAACAGTTTCCCTTTGTATTTCATGATCTTAGTAAAAAGGTCTGTCTGAAGTAAGATGTTAAAATCTAAATAAAATAATTTTTCAGTCTAGTTTCTCTGAGTCATCATCCGAATCAGATGTATCAGAATACTTCCCATCATCATCAATAGAAAGTGAAAAGGAGGATGATTTTGCTGAAAATGACAAAAACGTGTTCGATGAAACTGCATTAAGCGTGATTGACGGAAATGAGAACAGAAATGCTTATAGTTTCTTGGATGAAATAAATGAAAATTTTACTGAAGATGCCCAAAACATGTTTGACAAGAGTGCATTAAGTGAAATTGAAGGCAAGGAGAAAGAAAAAGTTTGTAATTTATTAGATGACATGGAAGGAATTGACAACAACAATAACTTTGATAAGAGTGCATTGAGTGAAATTGAAGGAAATCATAACGAAAATGCTTATGAATTCTTGGGTGACGTAGAAGGAGATGACGATTTTGGTATGTATAAGAATTTTAGTTAATCTTCACCATAAGACTTTCTTTCATTCTTACACGATTCTATGTGTAACCTTATTCTTTGACATATGTAGCCTTCTAGATTTACCAACTCTCCATCTCAAAGACCAAGTTTTATCTACTTCTTGGTGCTTTTGCTCTGATGTCATAGTTTTTATTTTGATGTGTCAATTTTTGTGTGATCTTTTTACAATCAGTGGCAGGAATATATGGAATTTCATGAAGCCTGATTTCTTGTCAAAAAATGGTAGGAGAACCAAGGTCAAAATAGAGATATAGGTGTAGACTGATGCTCTAAAACAGAATTATTATTTACTTGAGGTGCACGTGCTTGTGACTTGTAATTTAAAATTCATACATAGATCAGTCACCTATTGTAGATTTTTTTCAATTAGTTAAGTAATTATTGTTATTCATTTGTAGGTCCAACCAAAGATGAACCTGTCTCAAAAAGACGTAAAAAAAGTACCCCAGTGAAGCAAAACAATATTGCTAGAAAAGGTAATTAGAATCTATTTTGTTTAGTACAATAGTCTCTGTTTCAAAATTGCATTAAAAATGGTCACCTTATTAACAATGCTGCTTATAGAGCAAGCTACACAGTGGTATGCCGTTCCAGGAGTTCTCTTTTCGATGTATGTATTAACAGGGATGTAATTTTACTGGTTTTCAGTTATTTGGTGATTTTCATCAAAATTCGCCAAAACGAGTACACTTAAAGGTAACTTAAATGTACTTAGCAGCATACTTGTGAAATAGCTTTTTGATTTGTTTATTTTAGAAATAATTTGTTTAAATTGCATTCTTTACGGCATAATTTTAAAAGGTTTCATTATAAATTGTGTAGTGAGTCACATGTCATTAAAGTGGATTGATTTTAATTGCCTAATTATATATTAATTCTCTATTTTTCATATGACAAATGAAAAAATGTGAAAACTACCATTGACATCATTTTCTTTTTCATTAATATATGGGCAAAGCAAGCTTATTCAACGTTTTTTTCTGCAGAGGTGTAATGTAAAGCCTGAATTATTTTATTATAGATTTACACATTCATAGGCACAGAGTGCCTCTGGTGCAAATCACTATTTACAATAACGTTTATATATCTAAGATCTTTCAAGGCTTTGTCCAGTGATTTTTTTATGGTAGATTTTCTTTCAACTTGTTAGGTTATTATTGTTGTTTATTTGTTTATTTGCTCCTGAGAGTTTTAAAAGTACCCCAGTGAAGCCAAACAATACTTTTATTGGTGATGAGAAAAAGCTGAAGCCTGGATCACCTAAAAAAAGTAATATTCTTTTTCTTACCAATGTTGAATATTCTAAAATACCTTACCCCCTTACAATAAAAGGGACTTTCAATAAGTTTTGATCCCCAGTAAACCCTTACTTAATACAAGGTTCATTATGGTGATCACTGTCTAGGAATTCCCTGGAATGTCCTGGAAAATTGCTTTTGTCCTGAAATGTCCTGGAACTCCCTTTTTTTATTAAAATTGTCCTGGAATGTCCTGGAAAATTTAAAACATGATAGCTGATTTTTTAAAAATATTATTACATCAGAGTTTCAGTAAATGCAGTGATAGAAAAAATGCAATATGGAAATTCAGTAATTAATTGGTTATTTTCCTGTTTATATTAATCCTTTATTATAGTAAAAAACACATAATGTTTTGTTTACCAACATTTCAACATTTTGTCTTTTTCAAGGTCCTATATTATATACTTGAGTCTGATTGTCTGATTTAGTTTTCACGAATGAATAATTGAATGAACAATTTAGTTAACCTGAATTTCAAAAATTTCTGCTTGGGCCCAATCAGGAGCCCTTAAAATTAGGAAAGACATTGATCTTCCTTGCACACGAATTGATAAGTTGAACTTTCCTTCTTTAAAAAACGACGTTGTAATCTGTTTTGGACAAAACAAAACAGATTACAACAAATAGTAAAGAAATCATTGGGTCGTTTTTTGGTCATGGAATGTTTTCAAAATTTCATCGAAATCAATGTCTTTGAATGTCCTGAAATTTTTTTTGTCCTGGAATATCCTGGAATTCCTCTACATACTGTAAAATATGGCTAAATGTCCTGATATGTCCTGGAATTTGAAATTTTATTTTGAGTGGTCGTCATGTTCTTGGCTTGTGATATAAAAAACAATACTCAACGTTAATGAATTTTCAGCTAAATGTAGTGAATTTTCAATCGTTTTACCATAAAAAATTTACAAGGGGTGTTTTTGATCAGATTAAAGTATATGAAAAATGTTGTACTTTTTTTAAAATAGAATTAAACGTTTAATTTAATATTCGATTTTGTAACAAATGTGTACTTAGTGGCATCTCATTATTAATACCGCTGGATATTTTATTTGATTTATGATTTGAATGAGCAAAGGTTTGATTAAAACAAATGTGTACTTAGTGGCATCTTATAATACTAATAGCTGCTGGATATTTTATTGGATTTATGATTTGAATGTGAAAAGGTTTGATGAAACAAATATGTACTTAGTGGCATCTTATATAATAATAGCTGCTGGATATTTTATTTGATTTATGATTTGAATGAGAAAAGGTTTGATTAAAACAAATGTGTACTTAGTGGCATCTTATATAATAATAGCCGCTGGCTATTTTATTTGATTTATGATTTGAATGTGAAAACGTGTGATTAAAACAAATGTGTACTTAGTGGCATCTTTTATAATAATAGCCACTAGATATATTATTTGATTTATGATTAGAATGTGAAAGGCTTGATTAAAACAAATGTGTACTT
>JAYRBV010018988.1:0-11797 GCA_036023255.1 Mitrocomella polydiademata
ATTCTTTAATTCCTAAGAGAGGGCTATCGACCAGAATGCACCACGATAACTGAAACTCCGATAAGGTCTATTACACCTTGATTGTAAACATGCAACCATCATGCAAAACTCCAATAACATGGTCAAATACAAATTTTAGACGCATAATTCTACCATTATGAATTTTACACTAGACTCGATTCAGTTTCCTCTTTAGCTTATGCAAGATTAGTTTTTATTTTTCATCGGAGAAATGTACATTAGGTTTTTTGTACAAATGTTTTCATTAGAAATTTCATTATAAATTAATAGCGTTGATAGTTTTGACATTTATTTTAGTGTTGAAGCGGTGTATTGAAAACAAAAAGTATTTTCTAAGGGGAGTAAAATTAACTACGACACAACCAAGAAGTTATAATTCGTAAGCAAATACAATTCATACAGATTCTGCCACAACATTTTACTATCCTCACTCTATTAATTTGGCTCAATTATTTTGCTCCGGGAAAATTGATAGGACCTTCTAATTTAATTTTAATATAAACCGTTTATTCATGGTTGACATTTTTATCAGTTAAGTTAAGCAGTTAAGAAAAACGATTCGAAATTAGCTTAATTTTTCTTTTATACTGCAGTTTGAAAAATACTTTTATTTTCAGACATTTTTTTCCAGCTTTAAGTGATTTTTAATCTTGTATTTTTCTTTGGTCAATACTTTTAGCTCCTTTTGGAATTGATTCTAAAAAAATTTGTTTGAATTGTATACTGCTTCAAACTTAAGAACAGAAACTTTTAAATCCTTTGCACGCAAGTGAGTGACCTCAACTTATATAACTTATAAGCCACATCAGTAATAGAGAGATCTTTGATTGTCGTTAATTTCTGAAGGAGACAGCATTGTCTGAAAAGGGTGAGTCCATTTGTTGTCATATTCAATATATGACCCAAGTAATGATGCGGCATCATCAAAAAATTATCCATTTAACAAATACTAATTAGTAGTGGTGCCCACGCGCAACAATTGCAGCATTATTTGCTGACGTGGATAAAAAGCCATTGAAATTTAAAAATGCTGATTGATGAATGTCTGCGTCTATTGTGACAAATCTATGATTTCCTATCTGCATGGATAGGATGTACTCTTTTCAAATGATACAAATATAAATTGATTTGGAATATGAGAACTTTATTATTTTTTTTTAATGAAACAGACAGTATTTCCATGTTTTGAACTACATTTTGAGCTAAGTAGTTTCTACAAAACAGCTGTGGAGAGTCTGACGTAAATTACTGATTTGATGTTCCTTCCAAATTATATTTATTTTTGTCGTTCCTAAGGTAATTACAATGATAATAAGATTGAACAATAGACCGTTAGCTACCGAATATAAATGAGCTTTTGTATTCTATTATTAATTATCGGTGCAACGAGAAAAAAAATTGTCTATTGAAGTCCTTCATGACGTGCAAAGCCATGAGAGCTCAATTCCACAATAAATGTTTGTTTTTAATTGTGCGTCTGAATGGTTTTTCCTTACTGCTTAGTGATGATGTTTGATCTTGCTGACTTACACCAGTGTACCCGCTCACATGACAATAGTAGGGCGATAAAGAAAGATCAAGTGTCCTAGCTACGTGCTTCCATTCCGTTTGACAATTTTGATATACATCAAAGTTTTGGGATTAAAATTTACCTAGAGAAGCAAAATATACAAAATATTGAAAATTGTAAAGGCAGTAAGCAACACACACGACCAAACGAAATTAAGGTCTGATTTTTCAACAATTGTTGTTTGTTTACTCACAATCAAAACTTCGCTAAGTTTCTTGAAATTTTGTACTGTACTAATTTCTTGCTAATTACTTTTTTAACCATCTCAAGATTATTTCTTTCGTCTTATAATCGTCCCGACACCAAAGTAAGAATTAACCGTGCTATAAATAAGTGATAATCTCGCTTTGACATCATCCACGAAAGTTAGCTGTAAGGCACATTAAAATTACTTTCCTAATTGCTCCTGTTTAATGCTTATGTTGCTAGGTGACCTTTTTATATCTGATCATGTCAATTACGCTATTGATGAGCTTTGACGCAATGAAGTGAGCTCAAGTGGTTCTGTAGAAGTATAAGTAATACCATTTCAAAGTACTAACGACACATTCTTTTAAAACCTGCCGAATACCGTAGAAAGTAGGTAATGCGCAGCGATCAACGCTATTTTCATTTCTGAACGAGAAGTTTGTTTGTTTTTGTTTGTTTGGTTGATGGTAACTTTGATTTTGAATGTAAACCTTTGGATTTGACCTTGATTTGATTTTATTTTGCTTAAGTAAAATGTAAATTTACACCTATTGATTTTATTCCAACATATTCATCACAGATCAAGAACCGTTTTGTTTGTTTTCATTTTCAAAATAGGCATTTATAATTTTTTTCTCTCTTAGATTTACTTTATACAGCCGATTTAGTGCTACGTCGAATTCAAATAAATCAATAGACCTTTCCCTAATTACCGTTTATACATAATAATCTCGTTTTCAAGAAATATTTGCACGTGTTTCTATCTTCTTAAGTGTGTTTGAATCTTTATTACGCATTGATAAAATTGTTTAATCCCATGAGACTCAATTGCATAAATACGAGGCTAATCATAGAAATCTACATATAAACGGTATTTCGGGAAAGGTCTATTTGTAATTTAAAAAGAAGGCACACATATATTGCCACATACCTAACCAGGGCTTTTCTCCGCTTTTTTTTTTTTTTTTGACGACGCGCGAGAAAGGGCCTGGCCCACTCTGGCAAAAATCTGCTTAAATCGAGCAGATTTTAATTATGTGACACTCTTACGTATTTTAATTACTCCAAAGTAATCTCCTGCAAAAGAAAATGCTCTTTTCTTTAAGTGTTACAGTTTATTTAAGAAAATACCTTTCTTCTTAAACTGAATATTTGGACTTTTCCAGCTCTTAAAGGGTGTTCCAATGAAATGTAAACAATCTAGAATGTCTTGGCTTTCCATCAAGCATATCTTTACCTACTGTCATGTCCTGCACATGTCAGTTTAGGAGACTATTTTGAAAGCTGTTGGAAGAGCCAAATTGTAGTGCATGTTTTGACATTTTAATCATTTCAATCAGAAGGGAACTTCGCCATTCTACTGGGAAGATTCAATTTAAATCGCAAACAAAATTTTTAAATGTCCGTGAATATTGTAGCTAGAAAATCTGACTCTAACTCTTTCACTACACAAAGTATAAAGCTTATAGTAGAAAAAAAAACGACATTCATAAATCAATTATTCTTACGCTTTATACTTAGTACATTTTAAATCATAAAGTTAATGAATATGCACGTAATTGTATTGTTCTTATACATAATTGTGCGTTCAAAGTTTTTTGATACACTCTATATGCTTGTTCCCTATGGGATTTGGAAAATATTTCACCGTTTTTGACATTTTTTCCCACTATTGATTATGTGTAGATTCTTTCAATGAAATGTTGGAATTATTTTGAAGGTTGTTGTTCGAACACTTATCACTGTACACATAGAGCAGAAACAATAGGAGAAATCCCAATAATAGAAACAAAAGACAACATAGCCGTTTTCTATCGATCAAAGGCCATTTCCTATCCCCCCCCCTTACACATTCCAGGTAAAATCACTGAATTCTAATAGTAATACTAAACTCTCAATTTTCTTTTATCGTTTCAGATAAAAGACGAAGATCAGCCAGTCGTCCACATTCTAAAATCGGACATTGACGAAGAAGGGTCAATTACCGGAAATACAGAAATTACAGTGTCCGAATATTTGACCGATAACTACGGCAGCACAGTGACCGTTTCAGAGTACTTGGCTAACAATTACGTAAGTTGATTTCTATTTAATTAAATCAAATTAACTGTAACTGATGTGATGAAATATATATATAACTTATTTTGTGGTAAATATTAAGAAATGCGGAGTAAAAATATATACTTTGATTTAATTGTTATTCATTTTTCACAAATTAAATTATCTATTGAAACTAATTAAGTTTGTAAAAAGTTTATTGATTCTTTTAACTTCTTGGAATAACTCGAATAAAAAGAGAGACGGGCATGATCGAGGATTCACGATGTGAATCCTTTGATATATCCTGCAATCTGATTGGTTTAGAATTTTCAACTGTAAACATTGTTGTTATCAACGGCTATTTTGAATAAGTTCATTTATCCATGCTATTTTTTCTCCTTGATTATTTGAGAGGAGTGTAAAAAATGAATATACCCAGGCTACTGATGATGGTTTTCTAAAAAAATGCTGAAAAACAGTATGCTCACTTTTTATCTTTACATAAAACTACAATTTAATGTTTTAAAACGATTCTTGGTAATAATCTTAACCATCAAAATTTTTGCAATGTTTTTATGCAAGAGGTAGAGTACTTTAAAAGTTGTCTAACATTTTTTTTTATTTGATTGGTTGTCATATACTAATTACTATTTTTTTATCTTTGATTCACTTTGATTTTACTTTTCTTATTTTCAAGGATTATAGCGTTTTTTAACGTTTTTTTTAAATGTTTTTTTTGATGACTTTATATTGTACGAGATTTATTCAAAACAAATATTTTATGTTACTATTCGAAAAAATTTGAAATATAACCCCTATTTGGAATCCAGGAACTAATTACAAAACCTAAATGAAATTGACTTGTGTCTTAACGATGGATCGTAATTAACATCCGTTAAAGTCTCGACATCATTTGAAAAAAAAATCATCAAAATTGCGGAAGACTATACTCAGTGTTGAAACACCAAAATACCGAGACTTTTTTCATCCATTCAGACAATTATTTTTTGATCCAAAGGTCAAGTATTTCTGTCGTTTTACAGTCATCTGTAAAAAGTTGATAAGAAAAAAAACGCGGCCATCGTCTTGTGGTTAATTTCAATTACAATTAAAGGGAATGACCAATTATATAGCATTTCAACGCGGAACTTCGAATGCAACATTTAAAAAATCAGGTGAAGAGACAATCCGTAAATTATTATACTGTTTAATTGGAATAATTTTAGTTCAAACATTAAAAACCAATTGGCTAATCCGTCGAATATTCAAATTCATTGTTAATGACGTTTGTTTATATCGTTTTATTTTCTTTGATTTATTTATATTGTTTTCTTTTTTCTCTCCAAACAATTGATTTGTGACTTCCACGTGCAGACTCATAAAATAAGTATTTCTAAAACCATTAAAACGACAACAACAACAACAACAACAACAACCACAACAGCAACAAAATTTATGTATCTATCAAAAATAGAAGTTGATATTATTTCCCTTGACTTGAAACCTAATCTATGGGGGAAGAAATTCAACACAACATTATTTAGGTATTAACAAAATCATACCAACGCCGTGTCTTATGGGTAAAAAACACTCCTTCACATTTGATCAACTTCAAGTACTTGGGGAACAATACCACTTTAACAGGTTCCTTAGTTTCTGATTTAGCTGAGGAAGATCACAAACAACCAAATCTAGAAGGACTGATTCATTCTATCATTTTTCTATTGCAATCAAAGTATTCACATATTTAGTAACAACAAAACAAAAAAGCGGAATTTGTTTAGCTCTAGTTTTTGACAGACCATTTGTTTGTCTTCATTATAATTCCAACAACTGGTAACCTGTTGCTACTGGTAGGAGTTAACTTCGATTGATAACATTATTCTATTTATCATTTGCCAATTACAAGCGCAATTCTTACAAGCATGTGAATAAAGGTGTATCTTAGCAATGCCAACCTTTTAATATCTAATTTGTTTTATAAACTATAGAAACTGCAGGAAGTTCTGATATAAATGTACGCGTGGAAGCACATAAATGCTGAAAGTGCATTTTCTTTTTCCTATCTGAAAAAAGAAACTCTAAACAAAATACCCAGAAAATGTTTATCTAGATTTTTTGTTTGGCAATTGCAATAAATTTTTATTTAGATGGCCAAAAGGAGCCAGAAGAAAACACCTTAATAGGAATTCTTATATTCTCCATAATGGCTAAAAGTTTTATGTGCAAACTGTCTACCTGGTTTTGGATTTATAATTGATAATATAATTGTTGTCAACCGTGAAGTACCGAAAACAATTTAACAAATCACATCTTGAGCACTGAATTCTGTGAGAGTTCAAGATGTCTGACTGCTATTTCCATCTGTAATTTAGCACTTACCTTACAAAAACCATAGGTACTAAAACATGGAAATTATAAAGAGATTTCCTGGCTACTCCAGTAAACAAGTCTCAATCAATAACTTAATGAATACACAAACATACTGTTTAGAAAGAACCAAATTGAAACTTAAATCATTGAAAATTACAACCAATAGATTTTAGTAAAAAATTAAAACCACTTACAGTTACTGGGGAGAGGGTGTTCAGATTAAGAATTATAAGACCTGCCATCAAATATAGTTTCGAAAGGTATATTAGATTAAAACTCATATTAAAGATAATCATTAAGTTTGATGTAATGTGATATATAGAAAAAAATTGCGGGACATTTTTATGTATTTTTATTTAATCAATCAGTAGTATCATAATTATGTATTTTGTTTTGAGAGGGGGGCGGAGGGATATATCGGCCTAAACCTTCAATTCTGAGCGAGATTTATACATTTTGTACATTGTATTTTGTCGTTCCTGCTGTTTTTATGAAATCCAGCGTAGTAAACAAAAATAACTAGTTAAAAAATAACTACAAAATGAACACAAAGATGGAAGAATAAATAATAAAAAATAATAAAAAAGCAATTATTTTGTTTTCACAACAGAGATAAGATAGTTAGCCGATACTTATCGCGCGTTTAAACGGATCATTTATTCTCGTAAAGTATTACGATTTAGCAGCATGAGACCACAACGTAGTGTATGGCACAATTAACGAATGCATGCTTAAAAAACATCATTTATATGTAAAAATTTGTGAGCTACATTTACTGTTAAACATAACCAGAAAATCTAGTAATGAAACAAACGTACATTTATGGTTTAGAAAGAGGTTTATTGTTTTTTTTCTGTGTGGCATAATTTTGTTTTGCCTTGATTAATCAGCTAAGATGAATAAGCAATTCATTAAGGATTTCCTCAATGGCAAAGGTAATGGAGCAATTATTTCTAAAGCAAACACCTCGCACAATAATTTATTTTGTTTAATCGCCTTCGTGCCATTACGAATAGAGTGCTCTTTGGGATAACACGTTAGAAATTGCTGCAAAAAGCTTTGACCTAGGCAACTCCATAAAGCTGGACGCTCAGCTGGAACAACACTCTTTACAAATGACTGTCGAGGACATTCCTGTAAGACTTAATTTACAATGTAGTGTTTTTTGTTTTGTTTGCGAATGAGAGCTTATTACTATAAAGTCATCTTAGGGTCACAATACTACATTGAACTGTAAGAGATAGTGAGCATTTCTTAATTGTGTTTGATAAACTCGTTGGTAAACATCGCGTCATTATTTGTTATAGCCTTAACCACTATCACACTCATCTCTTTACCAACCCTTATGTAAACAGTGACTAAACACCCTTTACGATTTCTACAATATGATCATACATAGTATGCAAAAACTGATATAAAAACTTCTACATTTTTTTTAGCCACCAAAAACATTATCTACGTCATCTTCGTATGAAGAAGGGAGGGGAGGAACAATTACTATGGTCCCAAGAAGAAGTTCGTCAACAGCAAGCGACACAATGACGATTGGTAGCATCAATGATAGACAATTCGATGATGACGAAGAAGATCAAAAATATCAACTGGTGAGAAAAAAAGATTTATTTTCAAAAAGTCATCTCTTCCCCAAAAAATATTTTTTGTTGGAAAAAGTCACCAGTCAGTAATCATCAATCAAAAGTCAAATATGAAAACTTAAATTTGATTAATTCTTAGAAAACGAGAACTTTATTCGGTTCAAGATTTTTTAATGCATTTACTTGTCCATTCATTTCATCAAGGTACATTAATGGTTGTAGTTTATCCTACCATATGTATCAACTTGTCAAAATACCATACCTGTCTCCCTCATCAATGTTTAAAATATTTTATGGCATCCTTTGATCATAAAAATTAAATTTACTACTCTCAAGTAAGACGCAAAGCTTTTCTCAAGGGTTCAGCGCAAAAAACAATCTATTAGAATGCTTTTGACTTTCGTTTTTATATAGATCGACGACGAAGAATTAAAGAAAGCCCGAAGAAGAATGAAAAATAAAGTAAGTTCAACTTCAACTGTCATTGGGGTGTTTTTGAAATACTAGCCTTGGTTTAAAGGATAAATATTTAAAGCAATAATTTGAATAAGTTCACTTTTTCTATTATCATTTACTTGAAATGTTAAGATAAGGTTTTGACACTTTATCACAATTTAAAGGTGGAAGGTTCTCATAATATTTATTCAAATAAATATGTCAAACAATTTCAGGTGGAACAATTAAATACTTTTGTTTATATAAAATCTACTTTTCTCCTAGATTTCAGCACAAGAAAGTCGAAGACGTAAAAAGGAGTATGTCGATGCTCTGGAACTCAAGTAAGCTTTTCCCTTTCGTTAGTCAACTAAATATTAACTTTGCTTAAAGTATACTCGACATTAATCAACAAATTGTAATTTTGTTGATATATGTGTCATTATGATACAAACATCTTAATCAGTTGAACCACGTCTATTAAGAATGAGTCACAATACTCGAGGAGAACTCTCAGTACTCACGTATTGTCTGACGCATCGGAGATTTTAATCACGTCTTTCTGTTGTTTATCCAGCAACTAACTATCTTCCATATGCTCGTCTATATAAGTTTTCAATTCATGATTGTCGTTTTTTCATAGAAAAGTCTCTTAAATGTGTATGTAAAATCGAAGCAAACTTCGTCAATGCCTCGTTCTTCCAGTCTGTTTTATGAGGTTTCGACAAGTGAACATGAAATAAAACTTAGACACCCTCCTTCTCTTTTTTTGAATAGAATGAAACAAAGAGACCAAGAAAAGAGGCTTTTGACAGAGAAAGTGACAGAGCTTGAAGATAAAGTTAGGTAGGTGTGATATTATTTTTATTGCTGTTTTTATCTCTGTGAACCAAAAAACTACTCTAGTGCGGAGACTCATTCACAGTCAGACTTATTTATTTAATTTTGTCAGCTTGGAAAAGTCCTCCTAATCAAAACTTTATATAGAATAATAATTTTCATTTAAAAAAAAAGGCTTATAACTAATTTTATCAATAATTGAAAATTCTTTCGAAGAGCGCTCTACATCATTATAGTCTGATTCGGTAGACCTTAATAAAAACACTGTTGTATAAAACAACTGCTATCTATTTAGTTAGAAGAAGAACAAATGTTAGAACTATAGTTTATTGCTTTCGGATTCATCAGCTAACGATAAATCTACAATACATGTAGCTTATCGTCAGTAATAACTGCACATTATTTTTCAACTGGAATTGGAAGAAATAACAGTTATAGTTTCAAAAGCTATATACTTATTCAAAATAGTTAAATATATAAATTCTCATATTGATAAATAATATTTGTTGGCTGTTTTTACTTTGGTTAGGTGTGAAAATATTTAAAGAAAGATTTTGGGATTGCGTAAATGTAACTAAAGTCACTATGAAACCTGTTTAGGCCTTACTCTTTAAGTAAAGAAAATTATTTGAGCAAATTAGTTAGTTACCAGTTTCAAACTGATTGATATAGATGCATGCTATAGGAAGTTATGAAAATTTCAAAAAAAACTTTCATAACGGTAAATGTTTTGACCTACTTTTGACTGGTGTTTGCCAAGGCCATAATCTTGGAATTTTTCTACTGGTGGCTAAATAATTATTGCATACCACGCAGTGTCTAACACGTAGTCATTGTGCGTCACTAATGAGGGTTTCCAAGTCATTATAAATCACTATTTTCTCGCAGGCAATTAGTGGACCAATTGTTCCAAGCGAAACAAAACCAACACAGTATATATGCATCTTCTACAAAGAACGCATGCGCAAAACGGACAGTTTGTGTCGGGACGCAGACTGGAATTTGTCTAGAATGGTAGGTTATATTTAATCATCATATTTAAATAATTGCTTCACTGGTTTTACGAACACTTCGGTGGTGTTTTACCTCACTTACCTCGATATCTTACGTATGCGTTAACACACAGTCCCATTTGCGCAAAAAGGTTTTTTTATTCGATATAAAAATATATCTAATTTCTTGATTACCTACGAGTAACTTTTTCATTTTGATTATCTGTTTGTTGTTTTTATAGTTTCTCTCAAACACCAGTCAAGAGCTGTTCCAGTACTGGAACCGATCATCACCACACAAACAATGGTATTGGCACCACCACACAAGACAACAACCACCATTCCAGAAGCACTTCACCAATTGATCGACTCCCCACCATGCTGGAAACGAACGAAACAGATCTCGACTCCAATTGCTCGAATCATGAACGTGAGAGAACAAAGACAAACAATAGTCACCATCGGGCTTCTTATCACCGACGAGAAAGTCTCGATCGTTACCATCCGTATGTTGAAAAAAATCAACATCATCATCAAAATAGGTACTCAGACGACGAACGTGAATATCGGGAATACAAGTCGTACGAATTCAACCGATATAACGACAAACATACCGTTCACCGTAGGACGACTAGTGCCTCGCCACATCTATCAGCATTTTCTTCACGTTCTATGTGCTCCTCTCCCATACAACAAAGGAGTAGCTCCTCTCCGCTACGGGACACCAGCAAGGTATATCGATCAGTTTCATCGCCTGAAGTATATGCTCGTTCTCACACACTCGTGCTCGATGCCGCCGCACCTACAATAAAAAGAGAAGCTTCTCAAACAATTACTGACAAATTAGCGTATTCGAGATACCCAGAAAAAAGCTCCCCTTGAAACACACCAGTCACTAAATTCCGTGAATTATTGCTGAAGTGTTTTTTTAAATTATAAGTTTATTCGAAATTAATTGTTTGTTTTTTTTCGTACTTTTTGTATAGAATAAATAGTATAAAAATGTTAATTAAATATATGAAATTTATTACAATATTAAAACTTATCGCCTTTTTGAAAATAAACAGATCTCTCATGCTAGATCAAAAGGAGCCAACAAAAGGTTTTTGTAAAAATCCTCAAATTTTCTAGAAAGGAAAGACTTATTCTCTGAAACAGTATTATAAAACCTAACATAAAACCTTAAATTCTTAAGACACACCAATCATTTAAGACAAAGGAAGCGCAGAAACTTCTTTAGAAGACGTGAAATCTTTAAAAATTAGCCAGGAAAACCAATGCTTACCAACAATTTAAGAAGCAAGAAGGGAAAATGATCTCCTAAAGTAGATTGGTTTAGATGGAAAAAGACACACATCAAGGGCACACATCAAATTTTCAAAATTCCTCTAAGAATCGCTTTTTGACGAATTTGGTTTGTTAGATGCACTAATCATCATAATTGTACTGGACCAATATTAACAGCAGTTTTTTTTAACTGAAATTGTAATCCTGTTGTAAATAAGTATTCAATAAATAAATAAATAAAAAAATGATCATCATCATCATTTTTCTCTATTGAATACCTCATGTGCCCCTCGCATTGTGCCGGTTTTTTTTAAATAACTTTTTTCCACAAAAGGAATCGAAATGAAACATTCCTACTTTTATTAAAATCTTATTAGCCACCTTTATGCAAATTTTAGGGTCCATACCTCAACTGGTTCGAAAATTATTGGCAATACTTCAAGACCACATATTGA
>JAYRBV010019010.1:0-11794 GCA_036023255.1 Mitrocomella polydiademata
CACACTGAGCGAGATATGGTCCGCAAATTTGTTTCAGATTTTGAGGGTACTTTCAGAGATTGGATTTAGTCTCTTCCAACGGGTGAAGCGTGTTGAACGAAAAACACATGTGAAGTTCATGATGATTGGAGAGGGGGGTTCTGATTCAACTGTTTGATACGTTTTTTATTTGTTTGTTAATGTTAGAGTATGATTTAATCTTATTATATCTACAAGATAAAACAGGAATTTATTATTAACTTGTTTGAGGCATCCATGTCTTCTTTCTGTCTTTCTTCCTCCCTCTACCTTTTTAAAATATTGTCTCACAAAATTACTGTATTTTATGCACATTTTGAGACCTTTTACTTGAAGAGCGTTATTTTATTCCCATTGACACCTCAAAGTCAATATACTTTAACCTAAACCTCTAGAACTTACTTACTGCCAAACTGGGTGCATGGCGGCAGCTATATGTTTATGAAGAAAGGAATGGTGGTCCAGTGCTCGTCGGGGGAACTGTACCGAAACGGAAATTGTAGCCGTTTAAGGAGATTGCAGAGATGTGAACTCACCCACATTGAGCGGGAGACACCCGCATTTTGAAGACTTTACCCGCATATAAAATTGACCTTGAAATCACCCGCTTTTACAAATACAAACCCGCTTTCATCCGCGTACAATGCATTTCGGGGAAATTTGATTCCAATTTCGGGAAAATTTGGAAAACCGGGCTGAAATTCCGGAAAATCGGGTTCATACTTTCGGGGAAAATCGGGAAATTCGAATTCAGATTTTCGCAAAAATGGTCTGTTTGCCTGTTATCACCCGCATTTTACATGTCGGGTGATAACCTCTTCCACCTCTGAGATTGTTGCCGATTCGGGAAATAACTACAAAAAACAACAACAAAAAAAGAGCCGTAAACGGCTATTATTTCCTTAAACAGCAACCACTTTTCTTTAATAAAGCTCTGGCCGCAGTGTAAAAACAATAGCCACAAGCTGAATTTTTCTCAGAGCATAACCTATCAATATGAAAATCTCATCCGTTACTTGAAAAAACTCACCGTTCTGATCTTTAGTAATTCCAGGTTTTACTCTGTTTCTAATGTATAATGTATATTCATAATGGTGGCATTTCAAAATACAGTATTTCGTTAAATCCTCAGATATTACCCCAACCTTAAAAACCATGTACCACCCTTCTGGGCGTACTTTCTATTTCTGCAGCGATTGCAGCCTGGTGGTAGCGTCATGGGTTTGGATGCAAGAATACGTAGGTTTGAATCCTAGTCAGTGACACAAAATCTTTTGGACCCCGTGGCTAGCCTCACTTTCTAAGGGAGTTTTACTTGGACCCAGTGGCTAGCCTCACTTTCTAAGGAAGTTTTGCTTGTAAATAAAGGGTCAGGGTCAGGATTAGAAGTTTTTTTGTTTTTTTTGATAAGTCCCTTGGGGTAATCTGACGATTTAACGAAATGTAAAATACAGGCAATCATGGAATTACTAAAGATAGGAACGGTGAATTTTCTTCAAGTAACGGATGAGTTCTTCATATTATGATAGGTTATGATATGAGAAAAATTCAGCTTGTGGTTACTGTTTTTAGACTGCGGCCAGGGCTTTAAAGAAAAGTGGTTGCCGTTTAAGGAAATAATAGCCGTTTACGGCTCTTTTTGTTGTTGTCGTTTTTTGTAGTTATTTCCCAAATTGGCAACAATCTCCTTACAATTACACAATGAAAGGCATTGTTTATTAAATTTAAGATAGCGTATGTTTTTGGAGGAGGGGGGAAGTCTAGACCGGAAATTCATTATTTAAAAGGGAAATTTCTATTGTCAGACATGTGAGATGTCGGACTACTACGACCATGGACGACCCCCGTAATATGTACAGGTGTAGTGGGAATTTTTTCAATTTGCTTTTTTAATTACACGGCTACACCCTGTAACACATACGGGGGGACCTAAATTCTTTAATATTTGTAGTATCCCCCCCGTACAGTTGAGTGAGGGTTACCCTCCTTTCAAGGGGAAGGGGCGTTTAAAAGAAGGGGACATTTATTGGAGGATTTGCGGTAATATTTAGTGTAAATATGAATTGAAAAATTTGTCGTTTGGGGTAGTCTGGTGTTGTTCGGAGTACAGGGGTCCCAGTATGCATAAAACGGTCATTTTGGGAGTAAAATAATAAAAAAGGAGAACATTCATCTATCTTATAAATTATTGGTGACCAGACATTACCCTGACAGACATTTCTTGATGAACCCACCGAACACTTCCCCGACCAGACATTTCCCCAACCAAACATTTACACAACAGACATTTCCCAACCAGCCAATTCTCCAAACGGACAATTTCCCGATCCGGACATCTCCCCGATGGACATTTCCCCGATTGGGACAATTCCCGACCGAACATTTTGCATAGAAAATTAGCCAAAAATTCAATGATTTCATGTAAAAAGGCCATTTTGCCTCTTCCACATAAAGAATATAATGCTTTTTCAAAAGGAACATTGTAATTCAATTAATTAAAGGTGTCTGCTAATTAGATATCTATAGCAGGTCTCTCACTCGGCAAAAAATTAAAAAAAAACAAAAAAAATTAGATTTTCCTGGAAAAAGTAAAAAAAAGCAAAAAATTTAGTCTCTTAGCAAAAAATATTGAATAAGCATATTAATTTTAATTAATGAACATTGATTAATATGTATATAGTAGTTTTGGATTTTCTTTATAATGTTCTCTTAAAGATTTAATATAAAACTGTATTGTTCATATCAGCTATGAGCCTTAAATTGGGCTTTTAGAGGTGTTTTAGAGACTTAAAATTGCAACATTTTGCCGTTTTTGAGGTCGGTAACCGCTTTTGGGTCCTGCACTACGAAGCCCAAAAATTATTGTTTGTTTGTTTGTTTGTTTATTTTCAATCTTTCGTCGTAAAGATAAAGAAAAAGTTCATCACAGAAATACATTGGAATACAAAAGATAAATCGTTATCCATGAGTCATTAAATGCTTTGTTTAACCTTTCGTTTAAATTTTTAATCGGCCATACAGTAGATAGATTATTCATACACTTTCAAACGTACATTTAATTTTCCAATTTGAATACGTTTTCCCGCAATCTAGACAACAGATAAAAGATTATTGTTTCTTGTTTTGTTTTACACATGTTATTTCTGTGGTTCAATCTTCCTATCTTTGTGCGAAAAAGCGTCTTATAAGTATCTGAAAGAAGACGGAAAATAATAATTCATTGGCTCTATGAAAATAGGATAGCAAAAAATATGCTTGGTTTTAGGGCGAAATAGCAAAAAATATTACAACTATTAGCAAAAAAACCCAGCAAAAAACAGCAAAAAAAGAGGCAAAAAATCGGTGAAAAAAGAGTGAGAGGCCTGCTATAGTTATTGAATATAAATCCTTAGAGTATGCAATATCAAGCCGTATTCCTTTGATCTGGAATGCATTTCGGCAATCTAAGCAACTGAAAAATTCAATTATTTTTTTTCCGTCATCCTCAACCATGACTTGACTTACTTGACTTATGTGCATACTCTAACTGAGCCTCACCACATATTTCCAGACACAGTTACTCCATTTAATTCGGTCATTTTAATTCGATCAACCATGATGGGGCCTCCCAATTCTGCCTCCCTTTGAAAGAGATGAAGGAGAGTGAATACAGCGGTATAAGCTGTTTTCCCAATTTGGTTTTGTAAAGAAATTCCCAATTTGCTTCCCAAAAAGTTGAGAATGTTTTGTATTTGTGCAAAAAGAGCTTTTGATTTAAAAGAACATTCCTGTTTATGGATGACCCATTTTAGTACCGTTTTCCTTAACATTTGGGCTATCTATCATCTATCATTTTAATTTTTCAATGATTTATAAGTAAAAGTCGTGCACTGCCCGCGCGACAAATCGCGCACGTGGAATACATTTGCCTGTGTGCCTGCAAGCGCGACCGCGCGCGTCTTAATGAGAAGACTGCCTACCATGGTTGGCGACTGTAATACAGCACTACATTATTCTATACATTTGACCAGCAAAAGTGAAATGCATATTTCGAGTGCTGCAATTTAGTTACATATAGAACTTTTTTCTGTCCTGGCTAACGCCCTAAGTACAGCACACCTATCTCATTGATATAGAAAACCCCATAAAATCACGAGGTGAATACAGTATATACATAACCTGCTAAAGAAGCACATGTGACAGTTCAGTTTTAAACTGTAGATAGATCATTTTTGAAATTATCCTATATACCCCTGTGTTATATTTGAATATATCACACAGGGTGTGAGAATTTACTTACTATCCACATGCACCAAGCTTTTATTTTATTCTTGATTTCTTCAGATTTTACAATGAAAAGAAAAACCAAACCAGAAGTTTCAAATGAAGACAACACTGATGAAAGCTCAGTAGATATTACCAAGTTACTAGGTGAACTACAGCCTGCAAGGAAATTACTGAAAAACCTTTTAAAAGATGAAGAGGAAGCCCATTCAGAAAATGTTCCCCAGGACAAGGAGGAAACCTTGACAAAAGAAGAAAGCGAAGAAGATGAAGAAGTAGAGGATGATGAATCAGACGAGGAAAATGGTCTTAAAGATGTCATTGATCCCTTCTCTGTGCACTTTGAACACACATTGAGCGAAGAAGTAATGAGCAAAATTAAGGACATTGGAAAGATGGAAAAAACCAAAAGTGTGATCAAGAACAATCTTTGCAAGGAGGAGTTCTTATACAATGTTGAAGATGCCAATTTTCCCATTCATGTTCATACTGACTCTGAAAGTGGTATTTTTCAAGAAGCTTGTATCAAAGATAAACTTGTTAAAAATTGGGCTCTTGTTAATAGAAAAAAGAAATCTAAGGAAAATCTTTCCAAACTTCAAAGGGAATTGCTGAAACCATTTTCAACATACAAGGATCTGTACTACGCTGATAGAAACTTTGACAATGGAGAAGAAATCAGGCGTCTCTACACATTACATGCCGTTAACCATGTATTGAAGACACGTAACAAAATTCTCAAACATAATGCAAAGCTTCAACATGCTGCAGAGAATGGAGTTGAACTTGAGGATCTACGTGATCAAGGATTAACACGCCCTAAAGTCTTGATACTTGTCCCCTTTAAAGATTCTTGCTTCAAGGTCGTCAATACTATGAGAAAAATGTTGTTCGGTGGGGAAAAGAAGGCCCAAGTCATGAAGAAAAAGCGCTTTAATCAAGAATTCTCATCTGAAGAGGCAGACTTCAAAGGATTTCGACCAGAAGACTTCAAAAGTATGTTTGAAGGCAACATTGATGATTGCTTCAAAATAGGAGTATCAATTTCAAAGAACACCATGAAACTTTTCGCTCCATTTTATTCTGCTGATGTTATTATTGCTTCTCCACTTGGCCTAAGGACCGTTATTGGCGGTAAAGGGGAAAAGCAAGATTATGATTTTTTGTCATCTATTGAGATTTTGATAATGGATCAAACTGATGTTTTTCTCATGCAAAATTGGGAACATGTCATTACTGTGCTAAATCATCTTAATAAGACACCAAAAAGCACTCATGAAACTGACATCTCCCGTGTTCGCATGTGGTCAATCAATGAATGGTCAAAATACTATCGACAGACCCTTTTGTTTTCACCCTTTCAATGTCCAGAAATTAACAGCATCTTCAATAGATACTGTTTCAACTTTGCTGGTAAAAATAAATGGATGATTGCAAATATTCCAGGCTCAATCAGACAGATTGTTTCTGAAGTCCCTCAGGTATTTCGCCGTGTTGATTCTGAGGATTATGGATCTCTTCCTGATAAAAGATTTGATCATTTTGTCAATCAAGTTTTACCGGATCTTAGGAAAATCCCATCCTCAATTGCCATCTATGTTCCATCGTATTTTGATTTTGTGCGTGTAAGAAATTATCTAAAGAAAGAAGAAATCAACTTTGTACAGATTTCTGAGTATACTCAAAAAAGTTATTCATCAAGTGCAAGGACATTGTTTCAAGCTGGGTCAAAACAGATCTTAGTGTTTACTGGTCGTTTCTTCTTCTATTATCGCTACCGCATCACAGGAATAAAGCACTTATTGTTTTATGATTTACCACAATATGCTCATTTTTACTCTGAAATTATCAATTTCATGGAACCAAAGGTTGAAGGTACTGTATCTTCTATATCTTGTACAGCGTTATTTAGTAAATATGATGCACACAAGTTAGAAGGTGTTGTTGGAACTGAAAGAATGAAGAGGATGATGACAGGTAAAGCAATCCATATGATTGTTACAGGACAATAGGTTTAATTTTGTGATTTTTTGCTTAGATTATTTTCTATAAACAAAGAACAATTTAAAGAAAAGAGTATTATGAGGTACTACTAAATTCTTTAAAATTGATCATACTCTTTTTTTTGTATGATAACCTTCCTTACCTGTATAAAGTATTATATTAATAACAATTAACAAAAGTTCTATAACATTGCGAACATTCTTTCTTGTCATTTTAATATGAGTGGTTTGATCAGTTTTTTTTTAAATCAGAAATTTCTCTTTGATTTTTTAAGGTAACTGTACCTATTATCAAGGTATTATTAAGGTAACTGTACCTATTATCGACATGTTTGCTCTACATCTTCGGATTTTTAGATTAATAAAAAAGCGATTTAAAGAATAAATGTATTTGCAAAGTAAAGATTCAGGTTATTCTACCAGTTTTGAAAGTTTTATGCAAATCTGATAAGTCATTCATGCAATATAGGACCCAAAAGACAGGTCCCTATTTCATCTCTAAAAAACATGCCAAACCTATTATTGACATGTCAGTTATGAAGATGTCTTGGTTCATAGATTTACAAATTTATAAATGGAATATTTTATGATCAAACTTGATTGTAAACTACATAATTACCTGAGGTGTGTGTTAATCTTTCTCTTTTTAAAGAATGAATTAACAATTAGCATATGATTTTTTTTAATGGTTGCATACATATTCTGTAAATATCTAGAAAACAGACATGTCGATAATTGGTACATATACCGGGTTTATAGCGCAGGTAGCTCTTGTACCTAAAATTTTTACCAAAATTTTATCTTTTTGGTATCCATGGAAAGAAAATTATTTATTAAAGAAAAAATCAAACCTTAAACTTAAAAATTTGCCTAGTAATCGGTAATTACTTAAGCAAGTTCACTTGTACTTATAATATATATATTTATACTTTTCATGCTTTTTTGCTTCTTTCTTAGTTTTCGCAAGATTGATATGGGTTATTGACGTAATTTTTACATATTTATCAGGGCGTGTTAAGACCTTTAAAACGTTGTCTCTTTTTTTATTTTCTGACCACTCCTTACCGAGAAAACGGGGGTGTCGATAATAGGAGCATATCAGTAATAGGTACAGTACCTTAATATGTTTTCATTGATAAGAATTAATTGAGCTACTAGAATCATTTTAATACATATCCAACGTAAAGTGTTTCATTTCTTTTTATAGACTAGTTTTGTGTGACCTTTACCGTTTGTTGTTTATTGTTTATGTTATTATTATTTAACTAGCTGGTTCCCAGCGTCACAAGGACGCTGAAGAGACTGCTTACGCATAATGCATAAAACCCGTCGTTAGAACGCACACAAAATTTTCCAAATTCTTTTTTACATGAATTGGAGTCTGTCCTTGTGCTTTGTTTTTGATTCTTAATGTTGTTATGCTTCAACGTTTGTTATTATGCAAATAATAAAAAAAGACATATTTCTATTTATCGCAGATTAAAAAAATAAACAAAATGCCTCAATTTTCCATGAAAGGAAAGAAGAGGAAACCAGTAACAAAACCATCAGTGGTGAGTGATTCTTTCAAATTTTATAGTTAAGTTTATATGATTGGAACACTGTCACCTCTAACGTTTGGAAATGCATTCCTCACTTTATGAACGACTTACTTAATTTCTGTTCTTTTTAAACTTTTAACTGATCCACAATTGCACTGACCCTAACCCTTTTTAGATATGTTTTTGGAACCCAACAGTACTGAACAAATTATTTTTTTTCCTTTATTATTGCAGAAACCAAGAGGAAAGGTGACTGATAAAATAGAGAGTGAAGATGATGAAGAATCCATTCCTTCAGGGTACGCTGTGAACAATTCTAATAATCTAACCAGATGAGAAGAGAAACCATTTGTCAGTCCTGTCATTGAGTATTATGTGTAGGGAAACCTAACTGTCCTCTACAAAAATCTAAAAGATGCTCTGGAATTCTGCCCAATTAATTTTCTTTGGGTATAGAGAGATAATATAGATGATGACTTGTTTCCCTTGTAGAAATGAAGACGTTGATATAGAATCAGAAAGTGATGATGAAACAGCGCAATCGAAACGTTTACGTCTTGCAAAACAATATATACAGCAACTCGAAGAAGAAGGTATTAAACGTTGATATTTTTGTTGTGTCTCACTTTATCAAAACAATTAAATTTTTAAAACTTGAATTTTATTATTTTTTCCTCAGAAATAGAAAAAAAGGCTGACACTGAATTTGGCAGAGATGCCATTGCACATCGTTTACAGGAGGAAGTAGTATGTTGAACCTAATCTTCAAAATTTCCCTTTTGTTCTGAATCTTTCCTTTGTTATTTCTTTCTTCTTTGTTGTTTCTTTCTTCTTTGATGTTTCTTACTTCTTTTAGCTTGAAGATGCTGGTCAACTTCAAAAATTCATCGCAAATCAGGTAAGACTTTTATAGAAAGTGGTATGTCTAACATTTCAAACTACTGTAATGCATTGAAAGCACATGGGTGCTTATTTAGATATTTGCTTTCTTAATTGAGGGGGCTGCTTATTGAATTATTTTTCTATTTCTTGTCAAAATAAAAAAATAAATGATAATAATCATTACAAATTCGAATAAGAACCCCTATCACCAGGATCGATAGGCACTTATTCGAGGAGGGTGCTTTAATTTTGTAAAAAGATATTTGAGGCATGTGCTTATTCGAATGCTTAGTCAAATTTTAAAGGTTGCCATCATGTTGTTTTAGATTACTCCTGACGAAACTTGTATCAAATTGTTACGTGGCCATAAATTATCTGTTACATGTGTTGTTATATCAACAGATAGTAGATATATCTTCTCAGCATCTAAAGATGGTTCAATTATAAAATGTAAGTTACATGCGATGGTAAACCAGATTCTTGAACGAAGTGTTCCAGGCGTTGATAGAGACATCGCATCGGTAGTGGGTTCTTAGCACTGCAGACAAATTCTTTTTTGCTGACTTTGCAGGGGTCTCTACGTTGGCTTAAATCAACACCACTGAAAAAAATAATTTAGACAATGTAAGAGAACTATTGTGAAAATTAGGGTGATAAAAATTTGTGATATAAACATAGATACAAGATATGTTGTCTATTTTAGCCTCGACCAACTCCTGGGTTCCATGATGACGACATCCGAAATGACATTTTATTCGATATTTTCAAAACAAAATTTCTTTTTTCTGTTTTGATATTTATTTAAAACAACTCATTTTGATAGAGTTTTCACTTCAGAATGCAAATTTGTCTAAATTAGGCGTCCGAACAGCACTGCAGTAGTAGCAGAACACTTATCATCCAAGCCAGTCTATAAACTACTCGTATTCTTATTTTAAGGGGACTCATGTACATGTCAAAAGGTGTGTAAGGTTGATGGAGTATCAAAAAAAAAATCAGAAGAAAAAAAGAAAGGTCATGTTGGACAAATTCTCGCCTTGGCTCTCTCCACAGATACAAAATTTCTGGTAAGTGTACTCGTGAATATTTAAAGTCAAGTATAACATGATGATGAATTCCACATCAACTAAAATCAAGCACGTTTTTCCTGAATGTCTTACTTAAAATTCCTTTGTTTTGAATTCAACCTTTCCTATTTTAGAAGATTTTATTTAAATTTAGGCTAGTGCTGGACACGACACTTTCATTAACATTTGGAACCCTGAACAGTTGTCATGGCTACATACTTTCAAAGGGCATAGAAATTACGTCACGGTAAGAGTTATTTTTCTTTGCAGATTACCTAAGTTAATTCTAATATCTAATTTCGGTATTATCTTTCCATTATTAATCCATGGGACCTGCGAAGGAGAGCCATAACACGAAAACGGCATCGATAGAAAATGGATAACATCGATTTTCGAATTCCCCATAAAAATACACTTCTTTTGATGTATGACATAACTTGTCCCTTTTTTGGTACCAATTCGGCCAAATCCCATGGACTATATAAATAAAATACTGTTTAAAATTTCCTGGGAAGTTGTTTTTGTAGATTGGGAATTTAATTTTGCTGGCAGACAAATTAATTGAATTTCTCAAAATTCATTAAATTATAACATTTTTATTTGTGTGTAGGGTTTGGCTTTTCAAAACAAGCATTATCAACTGTTTAGCGCATCTCATGATAAATCCATAAAGGTTTGGAATCTAAATGAAATGGCTTACGTGGAAACATTGTAAGTTTTTAATTTGCCATTGATATACTGATACAAAAATTATTGCCACAAAATGTTCTACTGAATTTTTGTTTTGATAATTTTAGGTTTGGACACGAAGATGCTGTTTTAGGGATTGATAGCCTACTACGAGATCAAGCGGTCTCTTGCGGCGGCCGTGATCGATCGGTACGGTTATGGAAGATCGCTGATGAATCTCAACTTGTATTCAAATCATCTAATATGTGAGTTCAGCGATAAAAAAACTATTTCTTGTCCAATTTGGGTAATTTCAATTCGAACCCTCTACTCTTTGTTTTTATAGAGCGTCGTCATTTGATTGTGTTGCAATGCTGAACGAAGATTATTTTTTGACAGGAGGTGATGATGGGTGAGTTTAAATTCGAGGGGCGGAAACAAAATAGCTTTGTACCTTCCTCCGAAAGCTCTCGTATTCTGGATCTTCAATCATAAAATCAAAAATAAATTTTAATTTACTCCCTACTTTATTTTTCAAAATTTCCTGGAATTTGTACCATGAGAAAGAGTGGCCACCCTGTCATTTTTATTCTTTGATATCTATATTTATGCGTTACGAATGCTCATTCGACCTCCTTTGGCTTTTCTTGGATGCTTACATTATGAAAATACACAAAGCTTTTAAGCTCTTATGTACAAACCACCAAAGGATACAAAAAGTTACAATAGTTGCTTCGTCACAGGATCTGAAATTTTACTATTTCATTCGTTCTAGGTCTTTGTCAATTTTCAATGTGCGAAAGAAAAAACCAATCACACTTCGAACGAAGGCGCATGTTAAAACTGAAAACTCACCCGAAGGTTCCTGTAATGAGTCGTGGGTTAGCGCGGTTGCTTCGTTACCTTATACAGACCTCGTGGCATCAGGTAAATAAAACCTTTTTCAGGTCTACGTATATGTATGGGAAGAGTATCTAGGTCTAAAATTTTGTATCATATACATTTGTACTATAAAACAGGTCATGCAAGATGTGTGAGTAGTAAATGAAATGAAGGACATACAAATTGATACTACTACTATTGTGTTTACAAAAATTGACCTATGGCTTGAGCTAATCTTTTTGTTCTTGTCAGCAGGCTCGTGTGACGGTTGCATCAAGTTATGGCGGTGTGAAAAATCTTTCAGATCTTTGATGCCTGTACACACAATTAAAATTGTAAGTATTTTCTTTCTATTTGTAACTAGAGATCACTCAATAAATTTTTTTATTTTCTTAAAGGGATTCCTGCATGAAAAATGATATTCCTACTAACAATCAATTTTACCAAAACAAAATCAACAGTTAACTTT
>JAYRBV010019021.1:0-22270 GCA_036023255.1 Mitrocomella polydiademata
AATAAAATGATAGATATCTCAGGATTGAAAAGGTTTACAAAGTTTAAAATAAGTTTACTAAAAAGGTAAACGCCTACGATTTCAATTGCCGATAGTCATAGTTGTCGGCACGGGTCAGGTGTTGTCGGACAACGAAAAATGACATCTGTAGTTTATTGGACAAAAATAAATATTCTTTTATCTTTTGATAAAAGAATTGCGTGCGTTTCAGAATAATCGGTAGTAGACATCGTTTCAATAGGCTGAATAGAGGATTCCTCTCCTCTTATTCCAACTCCCTGGTTACATGACTTTAAGGAAAAAATAGGTTCCTCATTTTTGGGGTTCATGGGGGATTTTCTTTTGGTGATTATCAATACCCAAAGGAATATCTGTGTCGAATTTCAGCTTAATATTATTCTTTTCCGGGTAATATCATAGAACTATACCGTACTAAAAAAGACCGGGTTATATCAGGTAAATTTTTATCGCTTAAAAACTAAACTTATACAAAACGTTATTCTTTTATTCAATTAAAGAACCATGGTGATTAGGGAACACCCGATCTTTTATCAAGTGAAAAAGGTGTGATAATAAAACCAGAGGGTTGTACAGTATACAATCACCTGGTCTTTGTAGAATAGCAGAGGTTTTCAAGATTACCTATTTCAATATTAGGAAAAGGGAGAAATGGTCATCTCCCCTGGTAATTTTACAGGAGGTTATACCATTTTTCCTGAGTAAATTTTACTGAATATAGTTATCGTCACATATACCAAAATGGAAGTTAAAACAGAATTGGAAAATCTTCATTAGTTCTCCTTCAATTGGATTGGGTCTAGTCTGATTTGCATACATTGCGAAACGAACTTGTCTTCATTACACAAATGTGTTTGTCTTGTGAATTAGACTAGATCGGGTCCGACTCGGTAAAAACCAATTAACCGAAACTCATTGATCATTGACAAACGAGTTGAAAACGTTGGATATAGTTAATTAAAAATTGGATAATTTTGTAGAAATAAATGTTGATCTTCTCTAAATAATGATGATTGTACATCAACTCTAAAAAAATAATGTTCTTCAATACCACACCATGTCATCATCCTTCGTTATAAGGACGTTTCGGTTTGGGGAACTGCGATAGTTGCTGGTGGTGTATCTTTTAACACGCTGATTTGTTCTTTCAAATGTTTTACCTGAAAAAAGGGAGGAAGGGAAATGTTAGAAGACTGTCCAAACCAATGAAATGTAACAAGAAGTCGAACCGCTTTGAACACGGTAGCAGCAGCATTATACAGTCCAGTATCGAATGAAATATCCAAAACACAAAACTTGCGCAAAGGAGATAATCTCTTTAGATTAATAAACAAAAATTATTTAGATTAAAAAATGTTATGAAGGGTAAAGGGCGCTTACCTGTAGTTGATATTTGTCAGCCATCTGAACAAGCTGTTGCTCAAACTTCTTTAAGCGACTTGCATGTCGTTTCTTTGCTTTTTCGTATGCCGTAACTAAGGCCCCATTTGCGCGTTTCAAGTCAGAAATGTATTCGTTCGTTTGTTTATGTCGAATTTCAGAGTTTTTAGAAAGTGTTTCAAGTGTATCTACCAACTCTTGGATTCGTTGTTTCAATTTACGCTCTCTACGGGAGACATCCATAACGTCACTTGGGATCTCCTCCGTTGACGAATATTGTGGATTGCTCTGTGTGCTTCCACTAGTCATTGACAGTGTTTCATCCTCCTATTGAAAGAAAAATTTCCCAAGTTACGTTATCAAATGTTTATGTAAACAAACAAAATTGACATTTTCTTGGATAAAGTTTGATGCTGAAAAGAAATCTGCTTTTTAAAGTCACGCGAGAAATTACAACAAAATCCAAAATCTAAATACTAGGAAAAAATAAGAATGGGTTTCATAATTTCATTCAGTTTCTCCAAGCAGGTTTGAACTGAACAACCAATAGCAAACACTACATACCATGATGAATTGACCTTTCCTAGCATTGTCCTTTAACAGTTGCTTCCTCTTTTTCATTTGTTCTTTGACTTCTGACTTTAAATGTTCAATATGTACGACATAAGCTTGCTCTTGAGCATCACGGGCGTTCATTTTTAACTCAAGCGCTCGTTTCTCTTTTTCTAATAAATAAATCCGATGTTTCAACTCTGCTCTCTCTTCTTTCAATGCTTGCATATCTTGCAGTATAACGGCAGTTTCAATGTCCATATTTAAGTCGTGCATTCGTTCGGACCGCTCGGAATGTACACTTCCCTCAGCGGGCGGATCAAAATACTCATGTACAGATTCAAGTTTATCGCATACAGTGCCTTTGTACGTACTGCGTTCTTTTTTCAAACGTTTGATATAATCACGAAGTCTATGTTCCTCATCTTTGGATAATGTATCAGTGCAGGTAGAATTCATGGAACTTCCTGTACTTGTCCGACTTTTATAACTCAACTCGTCTTGATCAGCAACGATAGCTGAATGTAGAGAATGTTCGTATTTCTTGTCGAATTGATGGAGGAGATTTTTGGCTTGCGTTTCCAAATCTTTTCGTTTGTTGTGATAACTCTTCAACACCTCCTCGTCTTCAAAGCCGATGTGTGAACTGGACGATGCAATGGAGATATTCGATTGTGATGATTTGGTTGATGTTAGCGATTTGATGGTATCGAAGTTTCCAGTCACACCAATGGCTTGGCAATTCCTGGCAAAAATGTCAGCTTCAGATTCTTGCAGTTGTAGCATGACTTCGTAAGTTTCAATCAATTCCTCTGTATTTTGAATTGCGAGTGACCAAGCAGTACTATTCGATTCGTATTTACCACATAATAAACTCAACTTTTCTGAACTTTGCTTACTCTCGTGGAGGCTGAGTTGAAGCAAATCTTTTTGCGATTGTAAGTGTGCGAAACGACTTTCCAACCTTTCAACGTTGATCATACCTGAATGAAAAATATTTTGTCAACGATTGCCAAAGAATACGGGACGAGAAAAGAATTATCTGTAGAACCAGACATAAAAAATCCATAAGCACAGAATATGCGACAACACGGATACCAACCTTCTTTTCTCTTTTCGTCAACCTCAGCAATGAAATGATTGACAAGATGTTTAAGTATGGGATCCAGGCTATTGTATGCCATCAAAGTTTGTAGCAGCTCCTCAGGAATCTTACCACGTAAATTTCGAACCTAAATCAGACAATCAACATTGTAAACTCAATTATTAACTGGATAAGACTTCAAGAATTCAATCCCACATCCCAGTCGGCCAAATCATGAAAATGTCAAAGTGGAGGAGCGTTTTCTATTCAGTTTCCACACAGAATTGCGTAAATCCAAAAACACTCCTCCGCATAAGCTTTTTGAGTATTTTTCGCACTGAGATATTCGTAAACAGACCGACTTACCAGTGCGTGTAACAAAACGTTTCTTTGCGATTCGTCACCAATAGAGGAACCAAGATCACTCGAATCCATTTGATGTTGTCCTCTACGTAGACTATTCTCGGGGCTGATCGTGTATCCTTTACTGTTCACAGCCGCAAATAAAGATGACGAGGAATGGGTTGGTAATCGCCCTAAACTACTGTTGGGAGAACTTCGAGTGTCTGATGGTGTTCTTTTGTGCAGAGTTGGCGATCCGGTGGAAGTCATACTGTTCGAACGTTGTGGTAAAGTCCTATCAGCGGCCGCGCTTGACGAGCGTTGGTGAGCGATGGAAGGCGATGGAGGGCGTTCGATATGGGTGGAATGCGAACGTCGATGTCCACCATGTTGTTGTTGAGTATCGGGCGTTGGAGAAGGTTGTTGGCGATCGCGTGATTCCACAGAATCTTGTAAGACGCGATTCTAAAAAACAAAACAAAAACATCAGTCAATGAAATACCGAAGAAAGGGGGAAAGATCACCAAGAAAGTAAAAGATTGACTGTTAGCTAGTAAACCAACCTAGCAAGGACGATGCAAAGAGACCATTATTAGAAGAGTAGAAGAATTTTAATTAAATCAATTTAAATATCATCATAGACATGGAACAGCTTGATTAGCATTTTGAAATACACACATAGACATGGAATTATTGGATAGATACAGAATATCATCATAGGCATGGAACACAGATACAGAATATCATCATAGATATGGAACAACTTGATTACCATTTTGAAATACATACATTGGAATAGAATATCATCATAGACATTGAATTGTTGGTTTACCTTTTTCTTCAGACGTTCCTTTTCTTCTTTATACGAAATGTTGGTTGTCTTTACATCGTCCAATTCTTGTTCAGATTTTCGTAGTTTCGAACGTAAATAATTGTTCTCCTGTCGAAGTTTCGAGAATTCCTATGATGGAGGCACAGCCATTAGTAAAATATAAAAACAAGTAACATTAACAAAATAGAAAGGTATGTTGTGATGTTTGGGTCCATTTGTATCATGGTAACTTACTGAAAGCTTTTCCACAGCACTCAAATTAGTTGTGGATCCGTAACTACGTTTATTAGAGCGAGTCGAAACACCTGATTTCGAGCGTTTTAAGTTGGATTTTTTCTCTTTGTCCATCAACAATTTCTCGAAAATGTTTGTAGTTGATTCATCGTAAACACTTTCTCTACAAACTGGTTTGAACCTGACCGAATGCGACCTCTTTAAAGGACTATTATATTCCTTCACGTGCTCTATAACGTTCAATGTTTTTGTCGATCCATACGATACATTGGAAACCATTGATTTTGGTCTTTGATGAGGTTTTTTCTGGCGTACGTCAGCAATTCTCTCAATAACACTCAAGTTGACTGATGAACTTAGCGACTCAATACTAAATACATTAGACAGGACAGAGTTTGTACGCGTATGTCCGCTTAGATCGAATGTTGAGCTATTTGAAAGAGCAGAGTTGGTTCGAGCTTGTCCGTATAAATCCAAAGCTGATTGATAACAACTATTGCCACTGTCCGAAGAACATTCAGAAAAACTTCGTCTCTTCTTCCGAGATTTTTTAGCTCCGCAAAAAAGTGACAACATTTTATTTCTCTCTTTGCGCATCCTACGTACAAGCCACCAAAAGAACCATTGATTCAAATGAATAATCTTATCTTATGTATGTATGTATGTTCGTATGTCTGGCTAGCCAAAAAACTTGAGATACAATCAAGAAAGTAAACAAAGAAATCACGAGAGGAGAAATTTTATATACGGATACCATGTCATTGTCAAAACAAAGCAAAGAGGGAGGGTGTAAATCCCTTCACATCGTGGGAAAAATGCTACCCGATATTTAGCCTGGGTATCCATGCAATAATTTACACTCTCAAAAAATAGCATGGTCAAATGAACTTATTCAAAATAGCCGTTGATAACAACAATGTTTACAGTTGATAATTCTAAACCAATCAGATTGCAGGATATATCAAAGGAGGATTCACGATGTGAATCCTTGATCATGCACGTCTCTCTTTTTCTTCAAGATTCCGAGAAGTTAAAAGAAAGAGACGGGTATCCCATCTACCCGATATTAATCAGGGCTCGATTGTGTAACGCGAAATAAACACTGTCACCATAACCAATTTCTTTATCTCCAAACATGTCAAGAAGAAAGAATTCAAACTATTTTCTTCTGGTGATTTTAATTATTTTAAATCTTACTGTCGGAGTTTGTAACGCGGCCGAATTCCCCAGCTTAACACTCCATAATACTCAAGGAGGATATTTGTTGACACAATGACAGAAAAACGTCACTCTCCAAAAGCATAACAAAACAAACTATGGAAAATGCTCTATTTTCATCACAATGATGTCATGTAATATGACACTAAAATTGGGCAAGCCATCACGAAATTATTGGCCTTTCGACATTACTCAACGAGAGAACAACAAGAAAGCAATAGTGACACGAGTAATCGGTAAACCAAGTTCACCACAACTTGGGATATGAATCATTTCTCTTACCTCTTCTACATGAGCAGTGTTTCCTTTTTGATAGACATATCCTTGAACACTCATATCGTGCATCTGCTTCTCAACTAAATAAAAATCACAAACCCAAAATGAAAAACAGGGAACAACTGGGAGCCCTGAAAGGATAATTGGTCCTAGAGAGGGAAAAATCAACAACAGATTATGAAAACAAGGCAAAGAAACCATATAAAGGGATAATTGATCTTGGAGAGGATACTAAAGAAGAAAAACCACCAGAAAAAGTAAAAAAGATAATCAATTATGTAGGGGTAATTGGTCTTGGGGTACTCACCAAAAGAACATGAAGAAAACAGGAACCAAATTGGGGGAGGGGATCACTTACGTTCACGTTTTTCCTTCCTTAGCAAATCGATTTGTTTGATGAGTTCATTGAGTTGTGGTCCACTGATCATGGAGTCGGGACTCAGCAATGTCGAAGGATTCCCAACAACCTGTAAAAGGACAAAAGACTTCAAACTGACTGGAAACCTTGGTCTTGAAAATGAAATTTTCCATGTTATTATTTATCTAGTGAGGGAGAGATGGAGGAATGGACGAATTAGCAGCATACCTGGCGAGTTTCTTCCAGAAAATTACTTTCCAAGTCAGCTTCGCTCGGTTCTCCACCATTCGATCGGTCTGCATCCGCCGGCTTGTTTTGTTTACGCAGTTCAATGTTCGATTCTAAGGCTCCCAACACGCGATGCAGCTGCGATTGCAAGTCGTTATTCTCTGCGCCATCAATTTGATCAGCGATCGGTAAGGCGTCTTTCTTTGGTGTAGTATGTTGTGGAGATCGAACGACTTCGTTGGTCGTGGCAAGAAAATTGACTTGATTTGGACCTTCATCATCCAAATGCTCTCCACAGTCACAATGCTCACTTGAACACTCTGAGCATGCGCGAGATCCTACAAAACAGAAACAATACTTTGTATTTTCAACAAATTTCATATCTATCTTTATCATTAAGTTGATTATGATTTTTCAAATGGAAATCATCGAATTGGACAGGAAATAAAAGAGAAAACATTTGATTCGATGTTTTGAAGACACAGATTGGATAAAAGTGACAATCTTGTGCAAAATGATACTTTATGACATCATCATCTTCTTGACTCACCAACATGTTATTAAAATGTCAAAACAAACTGTTATTAAGCTCCATAATACTTCACTTGTGCAATCGACATTTAGATCTGATCAAATTATTGGATTACTGTCACGTGTTAACAACTCTCCCATTAAATTTGAATAGTTCCTCTCTGACAAGGATCGTGTACCTTTGCTGTAGAGATTGAAGTTACCAACGGTCTTCTTAATTCGTGTCCAGGTCCCAGAACCGATAAACCAGGAGGAACGCTTGCTTACATTACTAGATGCACGAGGTCTTAATTGAAAATTGGAATTCCTCAAAAGTGACATCGCATGTTAACGTGTTGTAGGAGAAGGAACTTGTACAATCGTTCGGTCGGAGAGAAAAGTTTCACTTTGTGTTTATTCCTTTCAATCAAAAGTCGCTAATATGCGTTGGATCAGAAAATTCGTACATTAGTGTGAATTCTTGTGCATAGAGTTTCCCTTGACATGACACTACAACTATTTTCTTCAATACAGCTGTAAAGACGGTCAGACAAACATCAGAAAAACATGCCATAATTTTGTTCGAAGGTGAAAGTGAATTTTGAAAAACAACATGGTTGTCATTGTCAATTGACATGTATCTCGATAGAGGTCAACAAAACACACACCAATTTCACCCGAACAGGAATAGTAAAACACAACGAACCAAAAACTCAACCCCCCCGGGTGAGTTCATAGGTGAGTGCATGCAGCTATATGTCAGGCTGTAGCTTGCGATCTCCTACGCAAAGCAAATTTTACAAAGCGGTAACAGGAAACAGTAATCCTGTAGGATTATCTTTATATTGGATATCCTCCGCATCGAAGTAGAAAATAGTTTTGATTAATAACATCAACCAAAAGGGAGCCGGAAAGTAAAGGAGAGACTGAATACTCATAGCAGGAGGAGGGTTTTCTGTTAATTTGGCACGCAATATTATGTGCTTTATCGATAGAAAATACTCCTCTTCTGTCACAGTTCCACAGTTGGCCACGAATTAATGATGGGCACACTTCCCTTATTCTATATATATATTCAGAAGAATTGATAAAACAATTTTCTACTTATAACACGTGCATCAATACATACAGTATAAGAATGCTTCTCCAAAACAATTTTCTACTGATAAGAATTGATTAGGCGCTGAGATTAAGGTTAGAAGGTCCAACCCTACTGAAAATTGCTTATTACTGGCTCTTGTAGATCTAGTTTCGCAAGAATGACAGGCAGGACCCTCATTGATAGTAATTCAGAAGTAAAGAGGCTATCCTTGGCAAGTTCAAATAAATACGAGGTAATTGAGACTGACCTTGGTTTTCTAGATCGGATGTTGATCGTGATCTTGCATCGTCACCCTCCTCTTCTTCACCCTCCTCCAGATCTTCTAAATCTTCTTCTTCTTCCTCTTCTTCTTCCTCTTCAATAATTTTATTGTCATTCGCTGAATTCAATTTACGGGTTAATTCTGCTATCACACTTTGTAGCTCTGTTATGCGCATTGTCTATGGAAGGATAAAAATATCATCAAAAAAATACTCGTATATCAAAACGACCGTACCGTACCCAAAAGTTCCCTTTGCATAAAAAAAATAGGGAGATAACAAAAAAAGAAAAGCTTTACCTGCGATTGCAATCTGTCTTCGAAATCATTTTGCATTTTTTGTTTCTCGATGTTCCATACTGATTGTTGTTTCCTGAGTTGGTCTCGCTCACTCCGAACTTGATGCAGGCGACTGTTCAAATCGTAAATCTCATTCTTGTATGACGTCAGAGCTGCAAGATGAAGCTATAAAAATGAAAAAGGAAGAAATATTATTTTCAACGTCAGAATTATACGAGATACAACCATCTTGAATCTTCATCAAATAAGAAAACAACTTTAAAAGTTGTATGGAAGAAATACATTGAAAAGATATACTTGAAAATTGGATGATCTGTTCATTGCATACCTTCCTCCCTAATCTTAACATCAAAAACATGAGCAAGCTAATCTCTAACTTGCTTAGTAGTGAATCGAAAGACGGATATTACAAAATGATATTTTACAGAACAATTACATATTCCAAACCTCATATTTATCACGTTTGAAGTTCCTTAAAATAGTCATAGGGAAAGATGAAAACACGCCTTATAATCTTATTTCTAACCTTCCTAACATTAAAACTAAAAGCTTGAATCCGAAAGTTTTACACAAAAAAGTTCAAAACAAAGTGTTCTTGTTGCGTGAGTTAATTTTAATGAAGAATCGCTTTTATTGACTTAGCAAATTTATTACCATTCATCTGAAAGAGATTTGTTGAGATTTGGCACGAAGAAGAAGAGTCAATAGTGATCTCCACCGTTGTGAAGAATCTACAATAAGAATCTACAACGTTCCTTTGCATGAAGAAGAGTCAATAAAATGTTCTTCTCCGTTCCGAGGAAAAACGAAATGATAGGAGTGCGAAATTCTTCTTTAAGGTAGGGATACGGTGATAAACAAGGACATACTAACAGGCTAAACATATTCAATTGCACAATGAAGGGAAACGAACGATAAACATCAAACAAAAATCGAGATTGTTCAATAAGAATATTGGATATACTTTTATCATAGTACAATATACACGGTCGGTCTTTCGTCTGATGTCAAAGAATTTATTCAAAAATAATCTTTCCACAAATACATCAAAATCAATTTATAGGAAATAAAATTCTGCACTAAATATTGTTTTCCTTCTTTAAATAATATCCAAATAGGGATGTCCTATGGATGTTTTTAAGATCTTACCATTCGCAATCTCATGATGTAAATTTTTGCAGTATCCAAGGAGGTCTTGAAGGGGCCTTCGTTGTAAAGGAAGGCTGCCATGATACCACACATATACAACAAATGTATGACAACAAAAAACAATTTTATTTCTCTCTAGCCTGTAATCTTACGTTCATCACTTCACAACTCATTATCTAGATAGCACATAAGACATGATTCATAAAGGTAGATTGATATATGATGCATGGCAGTGAAATAAACACCCAATAAGAATATTGTTTTCTTCATTCGATAAACATTCTTTAAACAGTTTTACTCTTAATTTTCAAATTCAAATATTAATTTAAACTGTCCTTCTCCCATTTAAAAAAGACAAAACTAGTAACAACTTAGTTGAAGATATGATAGAGTTTACTGCTCGTCGCAATTGCATTTTCGTATTATCGTCTACTTAAGTGTTATCACTTTGTATTAAATTAATACTTTCATCTTAAAGCCTTAAAATATGCAGTTGGGATGAAGATAAGTAAGAACTAATAAAAAAAGATCAATATCGAGAAATGTAACTATACTAAGCATGACGTCATCAACTTATAGAAGCAACAAATTTATCTAACTACAAGCCTGCAGCACCTAAGAAATATTATTCAAAGTCTTTCTTCTCTTAAGCATGATCAAGGCTGAAGAAATAATTTTCAAAGAAAACGATGAAACGATAAAACAGTTTTACACAAGGAACATGTTGTTTGTATCCATGGCCAATAGGGAAACAAGACGAGAAAAAGAGGCCTTGAAAGCTCATTAGGTTATTCAATACAAAAACTGAGGGAAGTAATTTATAAAATATACATGATATTTCATCTGAGCAGGTGTCGCTCCATAGATAATGGTGTTAGTGTTGAGCTTCCATTTTGTAGGAACACAATTAATGAATGGTCCCTTAGTTGTCGCAAAAAGTAATGGAACTCTCACACACTAAAATAATACATAATTTTTTTTGAGAAGTTTCAGATTAGACACAATGAAGATAGGGCCCTTAAAAACAAAATAAATCAGTGAAAATGTAAACAAACAAAATTTTCATCTGTCTTTCCTCACAACATAAGGGGTTGTATAGTTGAGTCATCCGAATGGTTGATATCCAAATGTCTTCTCAAAGAAAGATAAAGGAAAGAAAGAGAGGAAAGAAAGAAGATATATTGGACCTCTTCTGTTATTGATGTAGCAATTACTGACAACATTTCTTCAGCCCATTCTTCATCCATTTTCTACAAGTCGTCTCATTCCATCACATGATATCCTCTCACTCACATACTCAGACACATTCAAGGAGGATCATAAAACACACGATGATATGTTGAGAGCAAAATTCATCAGATAACATCAAACAACTAATTAAAGACAATTAATTCCATAAAAGATTCTTAATTTCCCGCCAAAACTTTCCTACAGACGTTTTAGGGAGCCCATAGTAACGTGCAAGTGACACCATATCCCATGAATGGATAATAGAATGCAGGGATAATAGGAAAGTTGATTAGTTACCTTATCCAAATGCTGTGTATTGTACACAGATGGGCAAAGGTAATCGCATTCATACACATCCATACATACAATCCGGATAAAGTTCTTAAAATCTTTAAACTTGATCAATCCAGATCCACTCTACTCATTGGATCAAACTCTCTTTTAAGTTGAGAAAAATAATGAATTTGGATGTTTTTATTATCTGAATGAATGGTTGGTCATTCATAAAGGAAAGATAATTAGAGTACAATCATCTAGCTCTCTCAGATGAAAATGACATCATCTCAATATAGATTCACATGTATCTCCCTAAGGGTTTCTTGTCCTTTGTAACACTTTCAAATTATTTTTTGTTTTATTGTAATAGAGAAGGAAGGTTCACATAGTCTACGCTTCCTGAAAATTGATCAAAATATTGATTTACTTAACAAATGGTAAAATCATCAGCTCAGCTGTAAAGCGCTGTAAACACGTACTTAAATAGTTTTATTTAGCACACACACAAGTCATCCATGTGTTTTTGAATTCCTACTTTGGAGGCTTCACTCGAATTGGAAGGAAATTAATTTCTTTCAGCTCATGATTAAACACACCAAGATTAGGAAACGCTAGGTTTTTAAAGGGAACAAATGTGCTGATGGAAAAGAAAACAAATAATTAACATAGGCATGCCATCCATAAGGAGCAATTATCTTATAAAGGACACTTTGCAAAACAGAAATAGTATGATACGGATATTATTGAGGATATCAAATATGTCAGGCGGAAGACACCATTTTATGATGATTTATTGAGGATCAAAATCACATTCTTTTTATCACCTTATAAAATTTAAAACCTCACTAGACATCTTATAGGTATTTCAGTATCTTTCACAAAGTATAAAACACAGCTGAAAAAATGTGAAATATTTCTGTTCAATCTTGTGGTCAGATTCAGTCTCCATGTTTACATTCAGAAGAAAATTAAATAAATTTGATACATAATTAATGAATATACAGAATAGATTATGAGTCAAATCATTGTATGGTTAATCCCATTCCTTTTTTTAAAATCCGTTAAAAGGAAGCTGGTCGAGGGAAATAAAAAAAATCAAGGCTCATACCTTTTTGGAAATTTCTAGATAGTCAGGTCCGGACGTAACACCAGCTTCAATACCATAATCTTCTAAACCTTTTGCTTTCAATAAGAAATTGTGTTGCTGTCGTTGTCTGCTATTTGGTGGTGGATGATCAACATATGGTTTATCACAACTTGAATGAGGGTCTATAATCTTCAATTCCTCCAACCGCGCAAGTGTTTTCTCATCCAGATAATCTTCAAAGCCACCTCCACTTTTGCGATGTGGATTGTAATGAGGGTCCAATGCAAAAGATTCGGCAATCTCTTTGATCTTATCTCCACTTGCTTTTAATTCTTCATCCAAATCATTATTCAGGTGTTTCTTGTACTGTAAATCTAGTACATTAGGAAAATAAGTCTGTTTTAAAAGTATGCAGGTCTTGTTTTGTTTTTATCTCAATATTGTTGCACAACAATAAATATTCCCACATGGGAATTTATCCCCGATAACGGGTATCAACATCATAGAGAAAATTGATATCCAGAATTGTTGCACTCAATTCTAATTTAATTTAGTCTACTGTACAGCCATGTATCAAATTTTTCTAGAAAAGCAAAACATTCTAAAAACAACAATAGAACTAACACAAACCTTTTCTAGGGTCGTCTTTTTTCCTGCCTTTCTCTGAGGCCATTGATATCGTAGCTTGTGCAGCAGCTTCTGAATCGGTACTGCAATATTCTGGTGATGATTCGGAACTTGTATGGTCACCAAATAAAATGTGTCTATTTTCATGAAATTGTTTATAAGAAATTTTGCCGGCAGCTCCTGCACCAAACTGTTCAAATATGTCAGAAATGTTGCCGTCCAAACCAATTTGCTTTTTAACTTCTTCGAGGTCAGACCTATAGATGAATAAAAATAGTTTAAAGTAAGATATTGCTCAACAGCTTGTCAATAATGTTAAAAATTTCTACAATTCAGCATTTCTTTATACATTATCATAAAATATATACACAGTATCAAAAGAACAAAACGGTTTGCTTACATTATTATCAGAAATCATTTACACAGCAGCTTTTTATTGAAAAGAAAGCGAAACTTTTGTCAAAAGCATGTCCTGCTTCAAAACAAATTGATATTTACAATTAGGATGAATATAGACATCAGTTTAATCAGCTGATGAGTAAAACATTCTTTTCATTCTCATTACAAAAAGGAAAGCATCAATTAGAATAATCCATAATTATAATTAAGACAATAGCATCAATGACATAAAATTGGGAAACTTTAAGCTTCCTGTAGTCCACTTTGGTAGATTTAGCGTGGAAACATACATGTCTCTAAATTAAATGTAGGAAAAAACATATTTCCATCTCTTATTCAATACATAGAAGAGTTTATAAATATTTTTTAAATGTTTGTTTATTGGTGAGAGATAACAGATTGAGATAAACAATATAGTTTTTTTAAGCTTCAATGCAGTGAATGGGACATACAAGTGACTTGAATAAAACACAGAAGAATACTATTCATTAAAACATGTGTGGATTTACAAATAACTAAATGAAAATGTTGATTAGCCTGTGTTTCTTCATTATTTTCTTTCACCAAGAAAAACAAACAGTAAAGAAAGATATTAAATAATGATAACAAGAAGAAAGAGAAAAAAATCTACTTTTTGAAGTCCTTACAATGATTCTAAAATAATTTTAAAATTCATTAAATTTGTTTTATTCTTTATATTTCTTCCATTGAGTATATGAAAAACTACCTTGCAGGGGTTAGAATATAACATTAAGAAGCCCCTTATATTGTCACAATAATTTCTGTTCAAGTTGCTTTTTACATAAAAGGGAAAAAGATTAAGGAAAAGTAAGAATACTAAAACAAACCTACAAATTAAAGATTGTAACAAGGATATTACAATAAGTCCCTGTAGTAGCAATCAAAACAAATGAAATTTACGGCACTTAACATAGATGATTGACATCCACTTCCGACAAAATCAAAAAAATCAAAAAAATCAAAGGAAGCAATATTACTCCTTGGATATCTAGAACATTTTATTGTTTGAACAGATCAAGATCATTGAGTATTGAGATATCATTTGAGGTTTAAAACAATTCAAGATATTTTTAACAGACATGAATGATTTAGAAAAAATGTACAAAATAGAGTTTCATGAATATTCATTCCAAATCGCAACATCTTGTTTTTATTAGAAATACTTTAACCTCTCAGTGCATAGAAAAATAAAGACAAATGCTCAAGGCTCACTCCTCTTACTTCAACAAACAAACAAACTGAAGAGACACAGACAGGCAAAATTGATCAATTAATACAAACAGTAGAAATTGAAGGAGAGATATCAAGAGAAAACCTTCTGCTGAACAATTTTTTTAATTATGAATCTCTCTAAAGGGAATTTATTAAAAGTTTTGTCTGAAAAGAAATCTTGCTGTTGAAGCTGTGAGAAAAACAACAATAAAAAGCTTGCTATAGAAAAAAGAAAATAATATTAGTGGATCGATACAAAGCAGAAAAAGTCTTTTTGAGTAATTGGATTGCCTTTTTCTCCATACTCCATTGATATAACTTCACAAGTTAACAGACACATGAACTGTCTACACACCAAGTTGCACAGTGTGACAAAGCACCCTAAAATGGTTCAACACACCACAAGTTCACTCACATAACAAATACCACAGAGAGAAAATGACATTTTAGTGGGCATTAAACACAGGTAACTCACTAAAAGAACTGTGGAAAAAAAAACACTTTTTGTGTGTTACCCGATCTAAAAAACGTTGATTTCTCTGTCAAAGAAGTTTGTGAGAAAGATGACAGTTTTGGCTTCTTTTTGAAACCAATGAATACCGATAAGTAATCCGTTACTATTCATTTGGATTTTTTTTCATGTCTGGGAAGATAAAGGACTTTATGGTTGGTTCATCATAAAGAATCAATAGTCTTTTGTTACTCTCTTCAATAGGTAAAGGGTGCAAAATCTTACTTCTCTCGATTCCATGGGTGCCAGTGAAAACTAGTGCAGACTGACAAAATCTTAAATAAATTTAATGTGTGCTCACATATTGAAAGAGATTATCCATCTTAAGAAGTATTGAGGCCACCGGGCATTTGCAATCATACCAGACACACAGACATTTTGTCAACAGTCTTAAAACATATGATGACAGACAGTCATAAAGACTAATAACTTCACTTTTGATATTTTCCTGTTGCCATTGACTTATTCATTCTCATCTATTGTTTTATCAGTGACTATAGTGTTTTTTTCTGTTCCTTTTATAATTATTTTCAATTGAAAATATTAAAGTGAATCTTCTACACAATTTTTCACAATAAACCCACATGATGAACCATTAGAATAATAAGAGTAGAATATGAAAAAAAATGATTTCTATTGTAAATTGCTAATTATGTGGTGAAATTATCTCTTAGGAATTTATACATTAAATCTTGGCAAGTTTTGGCATGCCTGTTATTCAAGAAATTAGGTTTTTGTGACACAAATAAACATCCTTGTTTCCAATATGATTTTTTAAACTTGTTAAAGAAACTTGCTTGCTTAGGGTCATTTAAAATGTGATAAATTCTTAATCAATGTCTTTTAAAATCCACTTTTGGTCTTATTCAAAATTGTAGAGTGGTACTAGATATAAAAGTTACCTTTTAGTTAACATTTTGATGATAACAGAAACATTATTTGTAATGATACAAAAGAATGTTTTGTTTGCCCAAACTGGTAGGCCAGTGTGAATAATACCCCCTGGAGACTTCGGTGATATACTTCTAGTATAATAAAGTAAATTGAAAAAACAAAGTAGAACAGTTTTAATGCCATGCAATGGAAGAACTATTAAGCTCCTAAGGAGCTTTGCTGTTAGTGTCTTTTCCTTCGGGAAATTCCCTCCCGTCCTATAGTTTTTGAAGTATGATTCAGTTCGCACCACAAGTGATCGAGTGGTTGAGCCGATTTGCTTTTTAAGCACTTCCATAGATGGCAGAAATTCACATTGCACTTTGTGAGTTTCTAAGCAGTGTACCCGACTGATGAGGCCTAAATAGGCCGAAACATGTCTCGCAGTTCTGCGCCCTCTTGAACTCCTGAGTTCAGAAAAGAGGCTATTAGGACAGGAACAGTTTCTTTTGAAATGGGGTTGAACAATCGATTAAGAAATATTTTAACTTTATTTCTGTAAGGGGGGAGGAGTATGATTATGAGTTTTGAAATATTTCTATCAAGGATCATATTATATATTTTTTGATGCAACAAAATAATGGCTAATTAATTTGTCACATGGATGTGAAAAAAATACACATTTATTTAATATCACTTTTTATTTTGCCATAATTTTCACAATTATGCTCTTTGGCTTAAAAACACCTCAAATATTGTAATAAGATTAGTTTTTATCATTTATTATCATAATTTGGAGAAGGAAAAAAAAGTTCTTTCGACACTTGGTCCATGGATTGACTAAAAATGTACAAGACGGCATAGTAGAATTAATAAACTATAGAAGTATTGAAAAATATTTTAAATAAAAATGGCGGAAAAGATTCATTAGTCAAATTTCTACCAAATTTCACTGCCAACTACATCAAGTATACTCTTTTTGCAAACTACAAGTATACTTATTATCTTCGTAACTTGATTCGTAATTTGATTCTGATTGGCTCACAGAAGAAGAAAAAATTTAATTTTTACCAGCTCAATGAATCTATGAATTTACCAGAAAGTGCTGAGATCTCATGAAAATTGAGACTGGTGCATTTCGATTTTCTTTTGTGAATAGTTTGGGCCATATACCAACTTCTCAAACAGGTTGTTGCACAAAGTATCAGACCGCAAGGTCAAATTTCATTGCCCAGGCAGGCATGAATTCTGATTTAACTGCGGAAATCCAAACCTGAGTCTAATTCCATGATTTGAGGAAATATGATAGTGTGAGAGGGTGAAGGTTTTTGGTGGGTGTTTAGCAAATTTGAATCATATTTAATTTTTAATGCATATACAAGAAGGCTGAAATTCACTAACACTCCTCCATATACAAAAGGGAAGAAATTTTTGCTGGAATTTAATTTCATAGATGGTTGAAAAAAAACATTTTCAAATTTAATTTCATAGAGGCCCAATTTTGGAAAATTTTGCGGGAATCAATTTTGCGGATGCTTGATTCTGAAAAACTTCTACCCTTAATTAAGTACTGTTAAAAGAAACAGGAATTATTTTTCTTTAAAAAGATTCTGATGTAACCCAAATTCTGGCTATCATTAATAGGGGATGAAAAATCAATATCAAGATGTTTTCACAAATTTGCCCTACTTTAAGTCACCCCTTTATTTAGACAAAAGCAATTCAAAATGGTTGCCTTTTTTTTATTTTTTTGGACAAATAGAGTTAGTCCAATGGGTTATGTCAGTTAACAGTAAACTGCTGTACACATACAGTACAGTAAATCTAAATAAATGAGGCAACATCAAGAAATCAACTAATCAAATTGGCCAAATTTCTCAAAATTTCAAATGTTTTTTTGGGTACATATTTTGGACAAATTTAGGAACAAAAACATTTGGCCCTCAGTATGACATATTTTTAAGAAACTTTAGAAATATATATTTCAAAAACTTAAAAAGTATGGCAAATCATTGAAGTAAATAATAAATAACTGGGGTAATAAATAACTTAGTGACTGTTTTACAGGTCCATTCAGGCATAAATCGACCGACGTCAGGCTGAATGGACTGAACACAGTGAGGTACATTCAACTGACGGAGGTTGGTTTCATTCCAGAATGGACCTGGAAAACAGTCACTAAGTTATTTATTACCCCAGTTATTTATTACCCCGTATCTTTTAGGATTCCTCGTTGTTTGATTGATGTTGCTGATCTAAAATAACTGTAAACAAACTATCACTTTCTGAAACCTCGAACCAGCTAAGCATCATAATGAAAAAAGACAAACAAATAGAAGAAAACATAGAAAAGCTGTTCAAAAGTATTTAAATCAAAGAATAAAATAACCTGAAATCCAAAGTAAACAACGCTCAACTCTCTTTGTATGTTCATGTTTGTATGTTCAAACACTTTTCTCTTCACATTTGAATGTTAGAAAAGCGTTCAAAAATGTTAGGAATTCTGTAGTGACCGGTCATGTGATTGAAAGTAGCCAATCACGTTACAAAATTCTTTGAAAGCTAGTCCATTTGGGCTCATCTTGGATTTTAGCGGAAAAAGGGACAAACAAACAAATGTACGGAAACGATAATCTACTTGTGACGGTACAATGTCTTCGTATCGCGCTGCAATCTTGGATTTTAGCTGTGAAAAAGGACAAACAAACAAATCTACGGAAACAAAAACTACTTGTGACAGTACAAATGTCTTTGTGATTACGTGGAAGACGTTTGTGCTTTCACAAGTAGATTATCGTTTCCGTAGATTTGTTTGTTTGTCCCTTTTTCGCCTAAAATCCAAGATTGCAGCGCAATATGAAAAGCATCTATTATTGACACTTCAAAACTCTGCATTGTTTTGGTTACCAGTATTCATGTTTTATTTGTCCAAGGAAGCCATCACAATGATTTACAAAACTTAAACCAATGATTTTAGTGAGTGCCTGTATACAGGTAGTGCCCCTAGCCTCTAATCTAATGAATGAGATCAATGATGGCGGGCAAAGCTTGGGATCATCATGGTGCGTGCGCGTGCCCAGATACATTTTTTCTTGGAAGTTTTAAAGACAATCTTAGAATATCCAAATCCATCCAATAAATCAGATAAACACATATATTATGTATATACAACTTGTTATTATTAAAAGTCAAGTATATATAAGTGTGTGTTTTTTTTACATCCACACACCACAGTGTGTTTAAGAGAAAACATGTTGTTTCCATATTCATTTTTACCTTAGCCAGAGGTTAAAGTGTTGAATACAAAAAGAAAAAGAAAGAAAAAAAGGTTTATAACTACCTGTCTAAATATCCGTCTTGGTCCTTATCACAGGCAAGAAAAACTGTCTTTACAAAGTCTTCCATACGGGGGGAGCTTCAAGGGGCAAATTCTTCATGGTCCCAACAACAAGTTCACTTACAGCACATAATTTCTTGCTTCGGCCATCTGAAATAAATGAACTCTCTAAATTTGTGTGCCGTTGTTTAAATTAGCTATAGTTAATTCACGGTCAACGAAAGTGACTGTTATTTGCTATCTGTTCAGTAAAAACGTCACGATTTAGTTTTGCTTCGTTGCTCCTGAATAGAAGCGTAGACATTTTACACGGCAGCCGACATGAGAAATCACTGCGTATTATCCTTATGGCCCTATCTACATTATAAAAAGTACATATGTGGGGCCTTAAACGTATTTTTTGCGGTTTTTCAGTGAGAGCGGTTTTTTTGCGGTAAGACTACTCATGAAGGTAAGAAAGATTATTGTCCGTGCGTTATTTCCTTTTATCCTTCTCAAATAAACATTGTTACATTTTACATACAAAATAGAAAGAAAAAAACAGTGAAATCGTTACCGGTGTTTTAAGAGAAGGCAGCGGTAGGAAGAACCTTCTAGAAACTTTTCCATAAAGGAAAAAAGGAAATAAGAGATCAAATAGCCTAAAAATTACAATCTCTAACACCAGAAATGGGAGGGTTCAATATTCTACGTCATTCAAGAAAATTCTGTTAAATAAAGTTCAAAGGAAGACCGAGCGGACAGCTTCCGTCCTGCCAATCAACCCAAATCTTTGCATCGCAGACAAGTTTATCAAATTTAAAAATCGTTTATGAAACAATAGTCACCGTATGTTCTTATAATGAGTTAATTAAAAACAAAATTCTTTGTCGATGATGATATTGGAGTGCGTCTTGGAAACAAGATTGCTACCTAGTGATGTCAGCTTCGGAGCACATGTTCAACGCAGTGCGCAAACAAGGCCATTCATATTCCCAATATTCAGCATTCAAAACGAAATCATCTAAAGAAACCGACAAAAAATAAACTGTGAAGAAAAACTTCTCACCTCAGTGAAGCAAAACAATGCCACTTCTTTATTTAATATTTTGAAGACATGTTTCAAAAGTCTTGTTGATATTTGAAAAGTGTTAATCGTTTGTGCAGGTGAAACAACGAGCTTGGGTGAAAGGAATGAAAGCGAGACGAATATTATTTTGTTGTTATTTTAGGATATTCCATCAAATCAGAGCGACTGATATACATTATAAAAAATTCTATTGCCTAACAAAAACATTAATATTAGTTCATAAAATAAAAATAAAAGCGCTTAAATATTGGGCCTAACAATAGATTGGGAAAATAAGGATATTTCATTTATTTCTTTATATGCATAACATTCAAAATATAGCCTGAAAGTCAGCTTTACCTTGCACAAATCTGTTATGAAAATGATTTAAGTGATATTTTGCTTCGAAAGATAACAAAATATAGGAACTCTTCATGATCGTTATATAAAATCAATTTGTTTGAGTATGCATATGTTTGTTTGGAATTGACCCCACGTCATGTCTATTCTTTTGACACGGAGCATGAAATCAAAATAAATGATTTTTATGAAATACAACAACTTGTGTGTCTACATTGTGACGTCGGCAATAATAACATCACAAAGGCTTCTTTCAACGTCGAGGCATATTTACAGTGCGATCCAAAATCCAAATATTGATCAGGTCTTTTGAAATGCGAAAGAGGAAAGTTTGCTTTTCACAGACAGAGAATCAGATTTCTTGGATTGTTGTGCTTGATTATTTTCATTGTTAATATTATTATTTGATAACGGTGCGTTACTTTGTGCTTTTGCTTTATTGTTCCACTCTTTTTTCTCTTCGCTATCTAATTCTTTCCATAACTTCATTGCAGCAGGAATAAAATCAGTCTGACTGCCTTCAACACAATTTTTTTGTTCTTCCAGAAACAATTGAAATCCAGTTGTACTAAAACAAGAAGATGAACAAAAATTGAAAAATAAAGTATGAACAAAATTGAAAAATAAAGTATGAACAAAATTGAAAAATAAAGTATGAACAAAATTGAAAAGTAAAGTATGAACAAAATTGAAAAAATTCTTTGGACTACTTTAATTTTGAAAATTGAAATTGAGAAAATTTCAAAAGTAGAAACATGAGCTTACGTTTTTTTGGTGGTTTCTTCAGATTTAGCGACTTGAGTTTTTGCTACACTGAAATCAATCTTCTCCTTTCCTTTAAAACTTTTTTCAATTTTTCCTTTGCTGGGAATCTTGCTAGATTTTTTCTTCATTGCAACATTGTTGATATTCTTTTGGGCTAAAAAGGAAAAGAAGTAACTGGTTAAAAACGCACACACAAAATGCCAGCTAGAAATGTCATCCTTTTTGTATAATCATTACCACAATAAAGCGCCTCATCAGGTTATGATACTATAAACCTTTCTCATCGAGTAATTTTATGTAACAGGGTTGTACTTGATGAACAAAGAAAGAAAAGATAGACTCACTTATACCTTGCGTACCTTAACCCTATTCTTGCCGGGGGGGGGGGCGATTCGACCATGTTTTTACTAATTTAGCTGTAATTCTGCAAAAAAATATGTTATACTATTGAAACTTTGTGACTTTTATTATTTTTCTATTGGCTTTTCTTCGAAATTTTGAGTATTTTGGTCCAAAACCACACCCTAAAAAAGTGCCCTAAATCGAAAAAATCGTTTTTTTGGATTTTTTTTGTTGGTAACTGTTAGCAAATCATTTTTATGATGATTTTGATTACTATGAGCCTTATTAGGAACTATATTGCACCAATTAAAGTTATTACACTATGTGTATCTCATGTGAA
>JAYRBV010019033.1:0-11793 GCA_036023255.1 Mitrocomella polydiademata
GTTTGTTTGAACGAGACAAATATCACCAGATGTCTCGTTTTTTCAGACATTTTTAAGAGAGTTTTGACCAGTGATAAACTTTTGCCCGATAGACAACCTCTTAAATAGAAAATAAACCGTTACGTCAGTTAACAATGATGGCAACATTTCATGTTTTACAAAGAAAAACTGATCGGTAATTCTCTCAACAATTTTTGAACTTATTACTTTGATTCATTGCAGGCAAGTACATAGTGGAAGCAAAGTAGAGAAACGAATTGATCAATCACAGAAAACCTGTATGTTCATCGAGACCATATACCGTCGGCTGGATTGGGAATTGGAAGGAAGTAGCGCCCTCGTTTGGGCGGTGTGTTTAGCCTAGGTTGGATGGAAGAAGCTTGTAGAATCTTCCAGGCATATCTTCAGTTGCTAAGGAACGGGGTATTTGGCATCTGGATGACATTCACTGTACATTCAAATCACGCGTTTTGAGGATCGAAAACGATTGCTCTATGAAAGCGTAACGGCGAATTCGAAGACCGAAATATATAATGACACTTCAATGCCGGAATTGGAATTTAATTCGACGTCATAAATGTAACGTTGTCGTAATCTGAAGGTGACGTCGACGTTTTGTAAGGAAAATGACGTTGTCGGACTCAAGGTTATAGTTGATGTTCTTGTTAATAATCTTACATTTTATTAAGTTTTTTTTTATGCTATATATTTTTCTCTCTAGAAATTCAGTACAGTACGCTAATAATTATGATTTAACTAGTTGGTATATAATAACGGGTAGAGAGAGAGAGAGAGAGAGAGAGAGGTTAAAATTATTTTGTCAACAGAAATGTTTTTAACGCCCGCCCGCCTCTATTTTTCTTTACGATGGAGATGGGCGTTGTTTAGAAGGTTAGGAATATAATATTCCATCCTTTGTTTATGCAGAACGAGGTACTCTTTCTGTTCAGCATCTGACAAAAGAAATAGTACTCGTCATATAAAAGTTTTATTGTTCATGTTTGACAATAGTGATTGTGTGTTTAAATGATCCTCTGGGGAAAAGAATTTCTTATTGTTAAACACGTTTAAGAGGATTTTGACCGGTGGTCTCAAACCGACAGATGAACGACCTCTTATTGTGATGTTGAAACTTTATCAAATTCAGTATATTCGGTCCAACCAACAAAATAGATGAATATTCTAAAATTTGACTGCTCACCGCGGAGGAGTGTAACGAAGAGAACACTCTCCCCCACAACGTCTAAATGGTGTATCGCAAACCGCCAGAAAAAAATTCAGCATGTAGCTCAGGTTTTGTTTTTAAACCCTGGTTCTAAGTTCCTAAGTAATTCGAATTTGTAAGCCTACTTTAAAATCGGATACACACAGATTCCAATTATGTCATTAAAAGCTAAATAATTTTTCGCTCCAAAAATGTTTAAAATGAATTTATTTTGCATTTATTATTAGATATGTTTATTTTTTTGGAATCGTTAATTTTTTTCTCCCTTAATTGCGAGACTGAAGAGAGAGTGAAGTGAAATACCTTAATCACGAAAATATTTTACCTTAACCATGCTCTGAGGAAAGACAGGGAAGTAAATCTAGTTGATGAGACCTTTCCCAAATCTCTGTTTAAAGGCAACCTCGTACCCTCGGCTTTTCTGACTTTCCGAAAAAGACCCTGGCCGAAACGAGTTGAAAATCTTTACTTTTTTTGAGGATTTTTTATACAAAGATTTTGTCTCGATTCGTTTTTTATTGTTCTATGGGTGGCAAGCTAAAAATATCAGAAAAGCTGAAAAGAAACCTGAATAAAATTTCACTGTCTACATTTTGTTGGAAGTCTGCCAAAAGTTTTTATTTTAAGTTGGTTTTGAAAAAGGGACTCACGAAGAATTTATTCCCCCCCCCGGGGCCCCCCCCCCAAAAAAAAAAAAAAAAAAAACTTTTCAATTCATTTGGGTGATCGAGGCGTGAGTCTCTCTCTCAAACATAAACATAAGCGGGGGTGTGAACAGAGAGAGCTCTGATTCCAGGGTTCCGGACGCATTCCGCTGGAAGATTCGAAGTAAATTGAAAGAGCACACCGAATAGAAGATACGTGAATTTCAGTCTGGAAGTTGATAACTGTATAACACCTTAGTAACCAGACTACCTTAAGGGCGCAAATTTTCGCGATTTAGGCCCTAAATCGCGAAATTAAGTTCCGCGAAACTCGTTGAAAATTGACCAATCGCGAAAATTAGTTCCGCGAAACTAGACGTTTATTGACCTCTCAATCGCGAAAATTTGTTCCGCGAAAATTTGCTGCCTAGCTACCATTATGCAGGAAATATATATGTACATACCTTCCTTTATAGCTGGATTGCAATATTTTTCTAGTGAGTTGTTGATCAAAGCAAGTCCGATTTCAGATTCTCCAATGGCTCGCAGTTGGTGACTGGAAAATTAAATGGCTACAACTTCATTTTATTGCACTGATGATGGACTGTTAGCTTTTGCTTAAAGTTTTTTAAATAAATGTTGTTTTTAAAATAAAAAATTTATAGAAAAGCTTCTTAAATTTGGTTGGGGAATCGAGACAACTTTCATCAAATATTTCAAGATGATTTGCCTGGATCTGCTCTTCCTGGTTATTTTCGCTTTCTCCGGGAAAAACAAACAGATGTTTCACCTTTTTAATTTATTGTACATCGATTGTACCCATGCTTGGGATTCTTTGTCCAACTCGGTTTCTTCTTTCCCTTCCACTTTCAGTATGATGGACTGTTGGGACGAAATATTTTTCAACAATTTCGCATCTTTATTTTCTTGCACCGTCACTGAACCTCCGCTATATTCGATTGCGTCTTTCATTCGATCGTACTGCGAGAAAAAAATGTACCTACCGCGTGTACTAATTTTCGCGAATTGTCCAAATTTGCGAAATTAAATACTCACGAAATATTCTTCAGGGCGGCATTCGCGAAAATTAATACACGCGAAAAAAATCTCGAAAAGACAAAAAAATCTCGAAAATACAAAAAGCTTTTCAATAAATTTTGGTTTTAAAATTTACCCAGTTAGGCAAGAAACGTAGTCTCAACGTCATAATAACGTTGTATGGATGCCAAGCCGTGCCGACTGGCTATATATGTGCCGTTAAAATAAGAGCGATTTTCCGTGATTCGTTTTGCAATCTTATGTGCCTCCCCTCCCCCAAGGTTTTTACATGGAACATCTCATATTTTTTGTTTGTTCTTGATTTTTTGCAGAGGCGATACCCCTGTGGAATGGAAGGCTTTTTTACCTGTTTCTTGTGTAGGAATATGAACACCTTGCCGCGAAATAAAATTCTTCTACTTTCATTCGGGTAGAAGAAGGCGTCAAAATTCACCATCGTCTTCTCTTCAATCTTGGGGAGATAACTAGTATTAAAGTAAGTAAAGTTTCTCAAGGAGGTTACTAAGATACGGCCAGTAGAAAAACTCGCAATTTTTTCCGAGAGATTACAGCAAAAATCGATAAAATCAATAAAACTATTTCTTACTCTTTCACTTGCGGCATAGTTTTCCCGATTTTCTTATCACAACAATCCAACAGATCTTCGAAATACTTGGGTGTTACGATAGATTTGCCACATGCCAAAGCATAGACGACCTTTAAGTAAAAAAATATATATAGAATTTGTCATAATATGATATGCATATTTCTCTCATAAGATAAAGATCCCTTTTAAATTGGATATTCAAAGTAGAAAATACCAGTAAAAAATGGCGGAATAGTAGTAAACGCTCTTAAAGAGACTAACTTTTTATTTTACGTTTTGGCTAAAAGATTCGTTTAAATTTGAAATTAAAACTCCGAGGAATTTCTCTGATCGGCATTCAAGTATCGTGTCTGAAATACGTAAAGAAATTACGTAAACAAGTAGTATTTTTTGTTATATTCAGTGACTCACCGAGCCTCGATTCAAGGGGTTTTTCAAATTTGAGAAATCTTATACCTAGACTAAATCGGGGAATATAAAGCAGATACCTTTATTGTGAAAATGATTTTCCCCATCACAAGATGAGTTGTTTCTCGTGTCCAGTCCTTTGAAATCATGCCACCTGAGGGAAGACAGATAGAATCTAATAAAGGACATCGACTGGAAGATAGAAGGAGGAGTGTTTTCTACTGATGAGGCACGAAATATATCATGATGTATAAATAAACACTCCTCCACCTTGATTAAATCCAAGTCAGAAACTATTTAATCAGGTCGGTTCGAAGGAATTAAAGCTTATTTTAATCATCCGGACTAAACTTTGGTTTGGTATTAATTTGATCCGATAGGCTGTTCGGTAAATTATACGCATATTGGACTATATAAACTAATCTTAGTGGTATTTCACATGGTATATTTTGCAGTTAGATTTTGGTAATTTTGTCCATATTTTATTGTATAAAGCATTGTATGAATGGGCTTTTCCAGTTTTTGTCCAGGGGTTAAAACATAAAATATCCGGGGGTCGAAGCTCAAAAACTTTATATCGTCCCACCCACTGTACGAAAATATACTGGAAAAGCCCAATATAAATGTTTTTCTAAAAAAAAAGACATTTTCTATATAAAAAACATGTGGAAAAGATTGAAAGGAAGAGTTTCGCATCAATTTTAATATTAAGTTTAAAGATACCTAAAATGTTTTTGTACGACCTGTCGTTTATCATTAAGAAACCAAGTACGTTTCTTTATGCTCTGTTACCGTTGCCGTAAAACTGGTTGACAAATCACAATGATACGGTTCACTGGCTTTTGTCTGAAGTCTTTTGAAGTAAATCTTTGAAGAAACATGCTAAGATTTTTATAACAGTTTGTAATAATAAAAAGAACAATAAAAATACAAACATACCAAGTTTCAATACTGGTTGTAATAATGTCTTCTGTTCTGATTTCTTTATACACGAGGAAACAACCACAAAATTCTGGTACACAAACCTAAAAGAATGGATTTGAAGTGTGTTTATTAGTGACTTGATGATCTTCTGGTTTAAAAACTCACACCACAGTAGAGATCTGGCTATATTCTGCATACGCCCCTTTTCCATGTGATTCTATAAGACATATCCTAGTAATTCAAAAGTAAGTTGTTTATACTTGAATTTGACTTGCAATTTTCCAAAATTGATAAAATCTCCATCATTGATTTTAGTTTCTTGGTTTGTTTGAAGTTTCACAGCATTCAAGTGAACACCAGTCTTTGAAGTGTCCACTACCATCACCTCACTGGTGTCATTCTGGTTCTTCTAATCAACAAAAACAAAGTGGAAGGTTAACAGTAGTGTCATCTCACTCACACTGCCAAACTAGAAACATCGTTTAAAAGTCAATATCAAAAAAATACACTCATGGACCGGATGCAATGGATGCAATGGATGCAATGGATGCAATGGATGCAGAAGCACCCCGTAGTTGTATATTCAATTGGCCACTCAAAAAAATAACTTTCAAGTCCCAAGACATTTTACCTCTTTTTTCAGGACAAAGTCGATTTTTTTTGCCAATATATGGAACGATACTTAGGGTCCATTCCATTCAGCAGAAACCAGAAAACCAACTCGACCAAAAACCAGAAAATTCCATTCAATTCAGTACTGGTTGGCTTTCGGTTGACAACCAACTCAACCAGTTGGTTTTCGGTTGAAAACCAGTTCATTCCATTCGCAATTTTTAGTTTTTTTGCCAACTGTTTTTATTCTGTGGTCACAGATGTGTAAAAAACGCAGATAATTTATTTTCGTAAATGTGAACATAGTCATAATGTTTGTTTAAGACAGACTCTACCAGATCAACTGAAATCCATTCCTTTCGTGCAAATGGTTTTTAGTTGAGTTGGTTTTCTGGTTTGTGTTGAATGGAATGGACCCTTAAAATTATGGTACCATGAGAACCATACACTTTTGACGTCAACAAAACAGAGCAAAAAATATTTCTTAGAAAATAGAAATATATATTCTAATCTTAATAATTTAATATAATAATAATCTAAATAATTTCAAGTTTCCTGATCCAACAATTGTTTGAAAAAATAAATATGTTAGGGATGTGTATAAATTCACTTACTTTCACATGAATGAGAGCATGCTTGCGACTAATTGTTGCATCTCCACTTATAATGATATCACAATCTAAAAACACAAAGACATAGCATGATATTACCCAACACAAAAATCTATGTTGCTAAGGAGATGACACTGACAAGATTTTTGTATCAAATAAAATAGTGTTTTTGTACAGGGGCTGGCAAGTTACCCAACAGGAAAAAGTTTAAAAGTGGAGAAGTATTTTATTGATATAGCACCTTTCTTATCAAGAGAAAAATTTGCTGGGAAAGATTATTGAAAAATTTTACACTTAATTTAGCCAACAGTACTCTTAGGTGCCAAATAAACAGGGGGGGGGGATTTTCCTAAAGAGAGGATTCTTAAAATAGTAGAAAAGTTGAAAAAAATAGAGAAGTTAGAAGATATCAAAGTTTATGAAGGCATTGATTTTTCTTGTTTGCTTTGCAGAAAACACAGGAAAAATCCCTTTTTTGTGCATACCAAAAAAGTAAATTGAGAACATAAGCACTTCAATTGTCTGAAATTAATATATGGGGGGGGGTCCTAATAAGGTCCAGGGGTGGGGGAAAAAAGGTCAGAATTAATAAACAGGGGGGGGGGGACACGTTTATTTGGCAAACAAAAAGTATTTAATTCCATAAGCACCAATGAATTAATCAACCAAAAAATCAAATTATATACCTTTTCGACCAACAATATATTTTCTGTCTGGCAGCAAATAAAAGTGGGATGGAGCTAAAACAAAATTCATCAGGTATTTTTTAAACAATACACGTATACCATGTTGTATGCTTATGAATCTATATAAAATTTATACACACTGCAAATACGTTGAAGTAGTCTAAATTTACACAAAATCAGCTTCTTCTAAGCTTTTGATTTTTATCTTCTATATTGAACAAAATAATCTGTAAACGCTTAGTTTCCTCAAAAATAGTCAAGTAAACTTTGAAAGAGAAACAGCATTTGTTTGATACTAAAAAAAAGTGAGGTTTATCAGGAAATGAATATTTTTAGGTTGTAAATAAGAATATCTTAGTTTCCTCAAAAATAGTAGTGTAATTTTCATACTCTACGGAAATACATTAGCTGAAAAACCAGCTAAGAATGTTTGTAATATCGCAAGTGAGCAAAAAAAATAAGGACAAGTTTTTCGAAGCGGTAGGAAAAATATAATCGAAGTAACAAAGAACAAGATATATTTATAACAAAATAATAATACATGCTACTGTATTTTTCTCCACAAACAATAACAAGTAAGTGATTTTACCAAAATTCCTTGTAAGCACAAAACAAGTTACAACTTTTATAAAAAGAACAATGCTTTTAAGTTTCATTTCATGACATGTTTCGCATTCCTAACGCTTCATCAGATGAACTGGAAAAATACATTTGAAAATTTATAAAGCTTACAAAAACTAATTATATGATAATTATAATTCCCAAGAGTAAATAACATAAAACAATATATAACAATGCATGCATGAAAGAACACTTCAAATGAAAGCCTTTATGATAAAAAAACTAAAGAGAAGAAATTGAAAAGCCACAAACTTTTGATCTTATCTTTTATGTCGAAACATATACAATGCAATAAAATAAGAATTCATATGTTTAGAAAAAGATTCTTTTCGAGAGAAAATGGAATGCACACATTTGAAACATATAGTTTTATAGAACAAAATCAAATATGGCTAACTGTTTGTTTTTAGAAAAATCCGACATTTTTAAAAAGTAAACTCACCAAAACTTGCTGTTTCGCGGTATAATTTGCAGAACAAACATGACAGAATGGAAGCTGAGAATTGAGCCCATTTAGTAGACCTTAAAACAACACAGTTTTTTTGAAGGTCTACGAGTAGAATTGCCAATAAATCGCCCACTAATTAAACTTTGAAAGAGCATTCTGTTTGATACCAAAAAAAGTGAGTTTTATCAGGAAATAAATATTTTTAGGTTGTAAATAAGAAACTCTTAGTTTCCTCAAAAATTGTACAGTAATTTTTAAACTTTGAAAGAGAAACAGCATTCTGTTTGATACCAAAAAAAGTGAGGTTTATCAGGAAATAAATATATTTAGGTTGTAAATAAGATTATCTCTTGCTCACTAGCGCTATGTATATAACTAGGTCACAGTGTAACACACTGGGGAGGTGACTGTCAGGCATTTTGTCTCAACTTGAATAGGATTACATACAGCACACTAGCTAAATAATAAAATAGGGAAAATCAGGTAAAATTGGTAATTTTCTGAAAATTATAAGAGTATATATTTTTCACGAATCTTCAATCAATAAAACAATCCTCCTCAGATTGTCATTAGAGAAAATGTACAAACAAATATAAACATTATATGCTAAAAAATATCAAAAAATCAAAAATATTTAATAACAAACTAAATGACTACATTTAGTTTGTTATTATCCAAGTACTATATTTCTTAAGAGAACAAGAAAGACTACTTTATTTATGAAGAATTTGCAATCATGTGGTACTGTATGCATTTGACTCAACCATGTAGAAAAACAACACAAATAAGATACCACCAAACTGTGTATATTGAGACAAAATTTCATATAATTTTGCATTTCTTTACTAACACTAAAGTTGAAATTGTGCAAAACAATACAAAAGTTATGTAAAAAGAACATATATAAATGCAAGATAAGAAAATCAAAAAATATACTACCAGGCCCAATTCTAGAAGAAAAAGGGAGCGTCCGATTCTTTTGAAAAGGGCAGGGTTTTATACAAAATATTCCCTGTTTTAACTCTTTTTTCCAAAAAAAGGGCAATTTCATGAACAATTTCTAGAGGGCAGCATCCGGTAGTCGGACGCACTTTTCTTCTAGAATTAGGCCTTAGATAAACTGTTTTGAAATACCAGACGTAAGAATTGTTAATTTACTGTCTCACTCTTTTCATTTCTGTCGATGAAAGGCTTTTAAAAACATGCAGTTCCAATCAGAAGTTCCATGCATGCATTTTTGCATGTTTTGTTGTTACTTGTTGTTAAGTTTATAAACAAACAGTTAACCGAAGAAGCGGAATAGAAGCAAGAATCCCATATTACGGTGTGGCATATGTGGCTTGATTTTTCACACCACAATTGAATAGCTTTTTTTATTGATTGATTTTGGTACAGAAAGAGAAATGTTGGAAACATGCAAAGTCACTAATATCATTTGCTGATGTACTCTTGACCAGCAACAAAATTATTATTATTATAATCAATAAGGCCCAATGCCTAAGTCCATATTACATTCAGCTGTTATTCAGGCTGCTGGCTGTGTCTGTGTGTGCATGTTATGGATGCTAATTTTAACTGCAGCTACAAAACTATGGAAAAACAAGTTCTTGGCAGCCTTTACTATTTGATATGAGCAACATCGTTTGACTAAAGTCACGTGCCATCATAACATATACCATTGTCCGTAATACCTTGTTTGCAAGTTAATTAAAAGTGAAGGCAAGCTTTCTTCTTATTTTACTGGCTGAGTTTATTTTGTATTTGGAGGACTCTGCGAAGGCCTGCTGTTTGTTTTTGTTACCTCCTTAATATCATGCCATGCATGTTTACAAATCTTAAAGGAAAATGCTTCCTCAGACTTCTAGTCAATTACCTCCTTAATATTACAAGTACAATAGTAAAAAGTCGGGAAATCAAATTTCGGTAAAAAAACAAAAACTTCTAAAAAGATAAAAAGATCGTTAAGCTAGCAAAGTAAAAAATCTAGCAACAAACAGGAGGGATTAGCTGCGCGTTGAAAAAAATGAGATTTCAACCCCTATACTAGAAAAAAGCTCTGAGAAATCCACCTTTCAGGCGGTTGATTAGAACTATTTATCACTAGTTAGCTCTAGGTGGAAACTGACCTTAAGTGAGGTTTATCAAGAAATAATTTTTTTTAGAGGTCTTTCGCATGGAACTCACTGCGTTCGTTCCATGACATCACGACCTCAGTCTATATTTTCCCATATATATGGCTAAATGGTTTATAAGTCATTATGAGAAATGCTTAGTTTCCTCAAATATAGATATTTTACGTATCTATGAAGTAGGGATGGTGATTTCTTTAATTCAAAAGTAAAGTTTATCAGGAAACATTTAAATAAGAAGCTCTTAGTTTCCTCAAAAATAGTCAAGTATATAATTAAAAGAAGTACCGGTTTGTTTGATTCCACAAAAAGTGAGGTTTATCAGGAGATAATTATATTTTTTAAGGTGTATATAAGAAACTTCACATCGAAGGAGTATAATAAGACAATAACATTTTTAAGTTTTTAACTTAACTTATTTCTGATTATGCGTTGTGTTATGTAACTGATTACATGAACCAATGTTTCCTTTTATTAAACTCTCTTTACTCTTTAAAATGCATCATTAGATTTCGTTGTCTTACTTCTTTAATTGATCTTTAAATTTTAATGACTGATAAACATTTAGAAAAATCGGTTTTACTCTTCAACTATGAATATTTTTCCAGTAAAATGTTTTGAAAAGAAGTACCGGTTCGTTTGATTCCAAAATTTATCAGGAAATTAATATTAAATATTTTTAAAGATGTAAATAAGAAATGCTTAGTTTCTCAAAAATTCCTAATTCCTAATTCCAATCTTCCTAAAATATGGTCCAGTAATTAAGTTTTGAAAAGAAATGGCAAATCTATTGATTCCACAAAAAGTCAGGTTTATCAGAAAAAAATATTTTTAAGGGTGTATAAGAAACGCTTCCTCAAAAATAGAACTAATGGAACAGTGATTTCTTTGCTTCTACAAACATAATTAAGATTTTTTAGTTATTGTTTAAGATTTTAGAAACTCTTAAATTGGAATTAAAATTTTCCTTGACACCAAAATAAATACAATTTTAAATTTATCAAGATACCTTAAGGGAATTAAATTTAGTGGAAACTAAATTTGGTGGTTGCTAGAATTGGTATATTTATTCTGCTGGTAAAAGTTTTTTGGTGAACTTTTTATTATTGTTGAATAATTTTCTTAGTTTCCTCAAAAAGGGTATAGTGCCGAATTAGCCGGGATTATTCTACCAGTATTTTAGTGCTGGTATGCAATTCTAAATTTTTTAATCTGTATGTAATGTTCTAACCTAAAAGGTGTGAAAATTATTTTGCCACCGAACCTTTAGCCTGTCTGTTATTTTGCTGGTATTTTCAAAACTTATTCTGACAGGGTATGATCACATGAAAAACATGGAAAACTCCCGGACAATTTAAAACATACTTTTTACTGTACATTATAATAATGTCAGTCAGTCATAATAATCTTTTTACCGGATTTAAAAATATAATTTATTTCAGATTTTATGACCAATTTAGTGGTTTTTAGGCAAAATCAATAAGGAATCCAAATTTTCATATCTGATCCATTTAAAAATGCTGTCGACAAAAGCGATGGTGGAAAAAGAGCATGAATATAACTGATATAATTGATTTTAAACCATTTTTTCCTAGTTGACAACGACCTATCAGCCACATGTCCAACTATGAAAAAATGGTTTAAAATCAATTATTCAAGCTAGTTGCCCTTTTAGCCTTAATTTCACCCCAACTCCAAATGCTGATTCTTTCTTTGTTTTCAAGTTTATGGCAATCCAAATTCTTGTGTCCTCTTTTCGATTTGTCTCAAGTTTTAACTGTCAAATATATATGTATATAAAAACATTTATTTAAACTAGTACTTATATTGTTATAATCAA
>JAYRBV010019044.1:0-11793 GCA_036023255.1 Mitrocomella polydiademata
CAAATTTTAGGTCAAAAGCACTTATGGTTGTTGAGAAACAAAAAAAATGATACTGCCTACGGTGTAGGGAAAAAAAATTTGCGGAGGCGAACCGCAAAAAATGTCAATAGCGTTGTACTTCCAGGCGTAATACCTTGTATGGATACATTTGTAAGAAATCACATTATCTAAAAAGTTTAGTCAAACGTGTAGTATAGCTATTTTCATGACTTACTATCTTAAGATTATAATGAAATGAAATGGGGTGATCACCTTCAAAGGATAACTCCAATTTATTCGCTGGCGATGGCTCAATTTCCTTTGCTGACAGCTCTTTAACCAGCAGTGTAAGTTTACTGGACAAGTAATCTTTGTCATCAATGTCTCCAGACATATCCACATAAATGCTCAATCTCAGACTCATTCCAATGTTACCTTTCCAGGTCTTGGTGTTTCTCATTGACTCATCAAGAACTACCGCAATCATTGGAACAACATCACTTGCGTAGTCAAAGTCTAACTTGCAGTTGTCGTTAAATGCTCCATTGACAACCTTGTCATGATATCGTTTTGCAATGAAAGCGATGAAGCATTTTGTATTTTCGATTCCATCCGACATTTGTTTTCGTACGTTTCCAGACATTCGTTCGTTATCAAGTCAAGTGATGTAGCCTAGGTCTTTGATAGCCTCGTTAATTTTAGCAACTTTGGCATGATTTATTAGGGCATCAGCACCCCAATCATGTTACAGAAACACATTTGTAGCCATCTTTTATTGCAGCGACTTATCCTTACATCAGACAGCATACAATCTATTCTATATTACGCTCTATATTAACAAAAAAATATTTCTTTGAAAAAGCATGGCATACATTACTGAAATGTTTACTTTGTCTGTTTTTCTAACGATATACTAAATATCAAAACAAAGGCGTAGAAGGCACTTAAAGATTTGTTTAGACATGCAACGTTTGAGGGTTTTTTTCGCGAGGAAATAAGTGTACAACCAAGTACAACCAGCCCCACTAGAATATTAAAAACTAACATGACATTTGGATTGAAAATTTTGACCAGTGTACAAGCTAAAAATATGAAATCGGGTGATCACTAAACACCCTAAAATCTAAAGGCACTAAATTTGAGGACTTTGAGTTTGTGTCTTCTCGAAATTGAAAGACTATTTATTCTGTCAGTAGACCACTTCAACAATTGATGACAATGACCTAACGAGCGTGTACAGACCAAACAAATATCATAATTTCTTAGCTTTTCAATCAATTTTTTAAGTTCATAATACAAGCTGTAAATTAGTCATAATAGTGACCATATTTGGAAAGAAACCTTATGGCGTTCGTGTGATTTATGGTTCAAGAGATATTAGCATTTTTAGTAAATCATAAGGACACCAACCTGTTAAATAGCAACCAGATAAGTCCAGTCAATGTTGTTCCCTCTAAAAACTTCGCACCTTTATATTATCGAGATCTCCCCAACATTTTACTTCAGGTACTTAAAATCTATTTTATTCCATGATTTTATCTCTGGCAGCTTTAACCCTATATTATTCGAGCTTTGACCCCTGCAAATTCACACCATTCACATTCTTTTATGTCACCTTCCCTTCTCCTCTATAAATCATGTTAGAAACAAGCTAGGACCAAACTTGAACTTGGTAGTAACATATCTAAGAATAAGATCTAGACAATTACGAAAAAAAATCCCAAAATGCGGCTTTTCTTAATATTTTTTGCTTAAAACGTGACCATTTTTAAATATGAAATATGAAAAAGAAATAATGAAGATGTTTCAATTATGTTATGATCTTCTGGGAGCTAATGATATCCCGAGATAATACCCAGCATAGTTATGGTTTTTATTCAATCATATATACAAAGACCATAATGGTGCGCCAAAGTTACCGAGACATTAAATGTTGGACCGGAAATTATTATTATTTTTTTTGCTTTAATAAAAGACCCCCCCCCCACACATTTAACTATTCATATTTTAGAGGTAGACTGAAGTTGCTCTCTTTAGGCGGAATTCCACGTATTCACGGGAACAAAATTCACGGGAATGAGAGATAACAATAACATTGATAAAAGCTGACGTCATGTCGTCATCATAAAATTGCGCTAACGTCAGGAACTTATGCTCGAAATATGAAGTGATTTAGATAACTACTTCTTCGTCATTTTTACTTTGATCTAGTTGAAATTCAAGTACCTGGTTTTGAGGTACTGTCAATAATCATTGAACACGTCTAGATATGGGGCCTAAACTTTGCTAAATTGTACCAAATTAGATTTTACACAAAATTAGAAAAGTTATCTGAAAATAAATCTGTACACATTGTTCCCCCCTTCTCGGGTAAAATAGGATTAAAAGTCGAAAGATATAATATAGAAATGAAGCTTTATTGTATGGTATAATTATATAGGTGATTGGGGAATCTTCAGGAAGGTCTACTAGATGGCCTCTTTTAGTCTAAAGATGCACATAAAACATTTTTTTTTGTCACAAGAGGCTTAAGTGACGTTACTACTATTGTTTCTTTTATATCGACACACAAGTGCCTCTGTTATTATTTCACGTCACAAATATATTGGTTATGAAATCTTCCATTCATATATATATGTATATATATATATATCATGTTATAGACGGGTTGCGTGTGACGTATTGTTGTTTATATCCCCAGTCTTTTGCGCAGTTTTATGGGCAAATACAACTTCGAAATGCTGTGATGTTGTTGTGAATCATAAGTACGAGAACTATAACTAGCCATATCTTGCTCTGCCATCTTGAAAACTAATGTATGGATACAACCACCCAAATCAATGTTTTAAAGCATGAAAAATAATTTCATTGTTGAAACAGCTATAATTTTTAATTTTAATTTAATTTTTCTGGTTTTCTCCCAACCCATTTTGCTTACAAGGATCAGTACCGGATGAAAAAAAAAATGCGGAGGTCAAGATGGGCAAAAAGGTTGCGCATACGTAAAAAAGCGATAAAAACGTAAACATTGCAACCCGTACATTACAGCTCTGCTTTGAACAGGATGTGGGATAAATCACTTCAAACACAAAACTATAGAGATAGAGAATACTTTTCATGCGCCATCAGATCAATTTGTTAGTAGTCGATTTTGGCTCTTCAATGTTTCACCAGCTTACCTTGCTGAACTTCAACAAAAAACTTTAAACTCACAGAAACTCACAAAAATATTTTTGTTACCGAACAGGTTGGTCTCTTTAATATTGATTGACTAAAGTCGATTGACGCATACTTTATCCACTGTCCCGGGGAGGGCACTCGTCTTCAAAACGACCGTATGTGAGGCCCAAATTTTAGGGTAAAAAACCACACCCTTACAGTGTTTGAAAGCTAAAAAACATACCTGTAAAATGCATGTTTAGTAAATTTTTACAGCAGCAAAATGCACAATTTTCTTAAGAAGCTTATTGATTTAACTATTGATTAAAAAGGCACTGATTTGGTAACAAGCTATTTTTAAGTGATTTTTCTATAGTTGCAGCTGCAGTATCAAGTAATACAAGGCCGATAGAACGAATTTGAAAGTTAAGGCACTAAATCATTTACTAACTAAGGAGGCCCCACCATGGGGGCCGACGAGCAAAAGATTTTTTGAAATTTCGGCTCTCTGAATTGGCTAAAACTTACTTCAAATTTTGATACTACGATCAAATTTAGATTCTCCACACAACCAAAAAAATACAGTGTGTATAAATTTCCCGAACAACAATTTTCGACCCTTACATTGCATTTGGGTATTACCCGACCCTTACAGTGTATTTTCCCTACTCTGAAAAACAGACCCTTTGGGGCCGCACATCCTGTAAGCAAAATCATATGAGTGCTCCCCCCCCGGGTCTACTGTTAACGATTGCCTCCACGAAACTAAACAAGATGGTTGTGTGTCTAAATAAGTGGTTTCTACAACGTTCTTGTGACGGATGGATTTCCGTTTACTCTTATGTTAATCATTTGAAAAGGTTTTAGTGCTATTTCTCCATAGTGGTATCATTTTACAATTAGACAAAGCAATTTATTCAATTTCAATGTTTATAGAATAAAATGTTCATTGTATTGAGTTACATAAAATTCTGGCAGCTCGTAGTTATTGGGAGGAGGTTAGGGTGGAAAAGTGCAAACAAAAGAAAAACATCTAAAAAATGTTTGTTCAACTTGATTAAAGTGTTACTTCGATCATCTGTACAAAATGTCATGCTGATTCATTAGCAACTTCGCACCTTTTGAATTAAAAAGGGTACCTCTTTTGAGTGGTTTTAGGAAGGGTATATAACCTCATTTATCGTACAGAACCTATTTTTTTGGTAACCAAACTGCGTCAAATATTTAAACACCAGGTCCGGTTGAAATTACTACGTTTTTTTAGTGCCCCGCATTGCACTTTGTAAGTTTCTAAGCAGTGTATCCGACTGATGAGGTCAAAATAGGCCGAAACATGTGTCGCGGTTCTCCGCCCTCTTGAACTCCTGAGCTCAGAAAAGAGGCTATTAGGACAGGAACAGTTTCTTTTGAAATAGAGTGACTTCTTTTAATCGAGTAATTTGATTGGCTTACACGCGTCACGTGGCCGGTCTATATTTTTCGTAGTGACTGACGTCGAAACAATACAAAAAGTGAAAGAATCTTGTTTTGCGGGGCACTAAATGACTTATAAACCTTATTAACCTGTCTATATGGGAAAATGTAGACATCGGTTCTTCGCATGGACCTCCACTGCGTTCGTTCCATGACATCACGACCTCGGTCTATATTTTCCCATACCGGCTAAATGTTTTATAAGTCATTATTAAAGTTCAGATTATTTTAGCCTTTGCTTCTATACACTCTACGACAATCTGCCGTCGCACGTCAAATGGTTCTAGATTGGGCCAAAACAGAGCAAAACTGACAAGTTTCAAAAGTTTCAAAAGGTTGGAATTTTTTCCTGGAGTCAATCTGTATTTTCCTTTTTCTGGTTTAATTTATCATCGTTGATCAATTCGTGGGATGTTTGAGCAATTAGAAGCAAGTGGCAAATAAATTTGCAGAGAATTTATACATTATCCGTATCTTAGTTTTACAAGTAAATTCAAGTGGTCAGTACTAAAGTAAGTACTCAAAACTAAAGCATATTCTCCTTGAGGTGTCTACCATTCTTTCATACGAGTCAGTATAGTTCCTGCATATCTATTATAATGTTTTGGTGGAGTTCAGTCTGGGCCGTTGTGGAGCGTTTGTAATCCTGGAGATATTTTCTCAAGGATTAATAAAGACGCTATAAGGATTGTGAGTTTTAAGTTTTATACATAAAATTTATTTATAGGATTTTACGCTAAAAATTTTAATAATGAAATAAAAAACAAAGTAAATACAAAATATAATTACATAATTTTGCTATGTTACAAAATTAACGTTAAAAACAATACGCTTTTCCATCACACGTGATATCACGTGTTAACGGTCACCTGTCCCTTGAAACAACCCAATGTAGATCCGTCTTTATTATCTTTGTCCTTGATCTTTGCTATGATCTCGTATTCACCCTTGAAAAAAAACATGGGAAAAATAAGACATGAAATTCGATGTGGCACTTGTGAGACTGTGTCCAAATGGGTAAGGTTCTGTTCTAAGTAATTTTGATCGCAAGAAAAATATAACTAAATTCAAAACCAGCCACTGACCACTGACAAGCTCGCTCAGGCGAGTTACGGCACTTCCAAAATACATACTTAAACTTGCGGGGCTCATCCCACAAAACTCAGATATAGCTTAAAAGAAGCGGATTAGTAAGAGGACAATGGGAATAGCTTTGCCAAATTGTAAAATTGTGCGGATGATGAGTATTTGACAAAAAACCTGATTCAAAAATTCAAAATGGAATATCTCGATATTGGCCATAATGGTTTATTAACAAAACTATGTCAATAGTCGCAGGTGTGTTGCAGAATTTATTTGAAATAATTTTTTTTACTAAAATTTGCCTACGTCATCAATAATTTGAACATTTCTAATTTTAATGATATTTTAGTGACGTCACAAAATAATTGGATTTTTTTTTTACATTTGAAAATATTTTATTAAAACAAATCCTCAATAAGATTTGAAGGCCTTGTAACACTCGTGAGTTATTGGTATTTCAATTTTTATGCCGTCATGAAAGTGACGTCATAAAGCAGATTTTTGTCAATTACTCAATATCAGCACAATTTTACAATTTGGCAAAGCTATTCCCATTGTCCTCTTACTAATCCGCTTCTTTTAAGCTATATCTGAGTTGACAAATTGGCAAAGCTATTTCCTTTATCTACTCAGTAATACGCTTCTTATAAGCTATAATGAGCTTTCTGGGATCAGTGGATATGCCCCGCAAGTTAAAACTCGTATTTTGGTCATGCCGTAACTCCCCCGAGCGCTATATTACAAGAAAATTTCCTCTTTTCCTATAGTTATCTTTCAGTATAAAATCAGGTTGAGCCACGAGTAATCGCATTGAGCACGTTGAATAATTTCCCAACTATCCATCGAATGGGGAGAGTTCTACACCGTTTCATGTTTTTGCGGTTTCTTAGCAATGTTTCCGACTTGCAAGGCTTAGTAAGGCACACAAATGTCTACTTGAAATCTTGCGTTTAGAAAAGAGGATATCAAGACAGAAACAGTTTCTTAATATAAAGAGGGAACTGGTAATACACCGTTTCGACACAAAATTCTACCATTATGAATTGTACACTTCACTTGGTTCAGTTTCTTCTTTAGCTATGGAAGATTAATTTTTATTATTCATTGGAGAAATGTGCTACCGTTTATGTTTTTTTATTTCAAATTTCACTATGTATTAATAGCGTTGATTGTTTTCCAAGGTGGTACCTAAACTCATTAGTCAAAAGGTCTGGATCGGTTTTGATGTAAAATTGTTGACATTTTCTCCAGTGTCGAAACGGTGTATACAAAGCAAACATACCGTGGCAACAAGTGCTGGAATTGGCATCTTTGAAGGTATTCTTACGGCAGTATCCACGTGATACACTCCTTCGGTAAGGTCACATGGTAGTCCAATATTCTTCAATGATTTGCATGGCAAGTTGTAGGTGCTGTCAAAAATGGAACGAATTTGAAAGTGGAGGATGAATCGTTTATGATTATCTAACAATTTAACCATATAAAGATTAAGAATAAGTATGTCACCTCTTAGCAAAAAAGTCTGAGAAAAATTGAATACAAGTTGCGCTTTTTTACAAAGTCGAGTGTTAGCGCTCATGTTTTGTTTTTATTGTCTCATGGCGTAAGCAATGTATATTTGGAGCGTTCGACGCTGCATTAGCAGCTAGTATAGAAATATTTACCATGGAAGACTACAAATACACCTTATAGAGATATCAGTCATTAGCAGTTTTCAAGAATAATTTTAAATTCATCCGTAATGAGTTCAGTGTTACATGTAAGAACTGCTTCTTTTTATTATTATTATTTGAACATATTTACCCATATTTACTAGAGGGTCCTGCCGTTTTGATAAATACAGGATTTCATGCGGAGATTGTTACGACGTTAATTCGGCGTAATAAAGCAGTTCTGAGGTCATGCTCGGTATCTAACAGTATAGACATGCCATCGTAGTATATATGTCAATCACGAAAAATAGATTGACGAGTAGAAGACAACAATAAATGACCCATTCGTCAAATGTTATTGATATTCCATCAGATTGAAATTATTAGTATAGAGGAGAAGGTTACATACAATATAACTGCCAGTTTGGAAAGTAATAAACATTGAAATAACATTTGCACAGGTTGTTTTGAAAGAAACATATTTTCAGTTCCAGAAATAAAAAAAGAAACTTTTGGTATCAGTCATCACACGCTACACAATATTTAAATAAAATTATTCACTGTCTCAATCAAATCTAAAAGTCATTTTGTTGTAAACAGTTATTGTATATTTTTAAAGAAGGACACGTAAAATATTTGCCGAAAGAAGAACAAGACATCAATCATTTTCTGGAATTATATTTTTTAATGGATTTTGGGAAAAAAACTAATTACTTGCTGAGTATTGAGTAATAATTTTGTTAACTTGAAATGTTGAATGTTTTAGTTCTGCGGGTATAATTTGTAAGGATTACTCCTAGCGTTGTCTGGTTAGTAATCCAACATTGATTACTTTATGCACATGTTTCGGTCATTTTTGAAAATGTTTATTCACGGCACCAATTTTAGATTACGGGTCTCATTTCAGAAAAATCAAGATTTCTTGCAAACCCTCTTTATAGCATATCGGGTCGCAAACACACGCTAATTCGATATGCATTGTCGATGAAAATTCGCCTTACCATGAACCGACTTGTCTGAAACATGGCAGCGTCCACCAGAAAAACATCATGTTTTTCTTGATCGTCAAATCAATCTCCAAGTTCTTTGGAATGCCTCCTCTGGAATATAGATCAAACTTCAAATGTACATTCTCGCCAGGGCGTAGTAATAAGCTGGGTGGTATTTGGAAGTGTTTACCGATTAGAGGCAAAGTTGTCGAATCTATATGGATGAAAGAGTATTTTGAAGTGCTTTTTAGACTTTTCAAAGAGATCTTCTTCATCTCTAAGTGGTGTGGAATTAATACAACTTGTTGGTTACTTTTACCTGTTTTTTTTTTTACAAAAAATAAGATATTCTATATTTAAATTTGGGTTACTTTTCACATTTAGGTAGGAGCATGTGTTTATATTATTGTATAGAAATTAATGTACGGGTTGCGTATGGCGTCATTAGTTTATTTCTGAGCAAAATTAGCTTGAAAACGATGGCCAGAAAATACACAGGTTTAGGTGGAAGAGACGTCGTTATTGTTTTCTTGTTTATCGATGAAATAAGCTGGTCTATTGAAACCTATGTTAAGTAACTACATTGTATGGACCGAATATAAAAATTTGAGAAGATTCTGATACTCCGTTAAGGAAATTTGGAGAAAAATACTGGCCTCTTCACCTTACGGCAAATGTTTTCTGCCCATCGTTTTTCACGCATGCGTGTGAAAATGCGCTAAAAATGTAAACATTGCAACCCGCCTATAGAGTTAAATAAAGCTATATTAGTATTTACATTATCCCCAGGAAATTTTCTTAGGTAGGCCGAGGATTTCCTTGGGAAGGCACACGTAAAAAAACAAAAAACAGTGGTAAAGAGCTGTTTTATAAGGTTGATTTAACGTCGCATCAGATGTCGTACAAAATCCTTTATTTATCAAGACGGCATTAAAAAAACACATGATAATACCAGTCAATAGGGTCTCCTTGATAAATGCAGGATTTTGTGCGGCAATTGACAGGACGTTAGTTCGACCTTTAGCAGGAGTATTAACAAACACGTACCGCAATTTTGAATGCTATCAAAGCAACGGATCCTCTGAAACAGTAGAGCAACAATCAAACCACTGAATATGACGTACATCATCATGACCCTCGTCCTCTTGTCCTTTTTATTCCAATAAAATTCCAATTCTGCTAATTTTTGATGGTTGAGATTGATCGTTGTTCTTTTAAGTCACGAAATTGATGCCATGGGTGGTCTGTTGTTTTTCCGTTAACAATCTATTTTGTGTGAGAAATGTTACAGATATATCTTTGTTTTATTTCTCTCTATATCTATATCATGCTTAAACAAAGATATCATTTTTATACATGAAAACTTGACCACTGTAATGATTAAACGAGTTTTTCGCTGACATGTTTTGTTTGTATACCGGCATAATCCTGATGGTACTATCAGTATGGCTTCGACGTGGATTGCAGTTATAGGACTATTAGAAATTCATCCACATGACCATACTTATAGAGTGTTTGTTAATGAGCTTTTATCTCGATATGACGATGTACTTTCTTACTCTGGAGATATATCCATGTACGTATACTACTCAAAACTGGGTCTAGATGACACGTTGGTCTATACCAACTTAGTGTGGTCTTATCCACGATTCAAGTTTATAATTTCACAGGTCAATTTCTGATTCTTTATGTATATATTTTGCTACCACCCTGAGAGGCGATCGCACTTTACAATTGATTTGTGTTGATGGTTAATTCTTTAAATAATCTGTCAACCGCGTGTTTCGTTGACATCATTGTATACGAAACAGTTATGTGGTTCCCGTGACGTAGATCAAATTAAGTTTATCACATTTCATTCGCATATAGAACTTGCTTTCTTGTTTTTCCCCTTTTGTCTTCTGCTAATGTCCTATACCAAATGTACCGTTATTTATTATCATTTGGTACACCTTATGTTTAAAAAACCTTTCCATGTCCTCTAACTTTCCAAACCGCACCCGTAAAATAATCTATATACGGCGACCTTAAAAAAGTATGTCTGTCACGATGGTCAATTTTAGTTTCCCGCATGGCCATTTGTAGGCGAGCAAGCGGGACCGCCAAGAGCAGTTTGCGTTGAGCAAGAACTAAAAGTTAGTTTTAAACTCGTTCCCAGGGTCTTTTTTCGCTTTTTTACCAATCTGATATTTAACGGCGAGAAATATACGCCGTTAAATATCAGATTAATAAAAAAGCGAAAAAAGACCCTGGGAACGAGATTGAGTTAGTTCATGTATTGTGAAAAGAAACTGAGATAATAAATATATTAAAAATGACACTTTTTTAACAAAAATATAATTTAAGCCATATAGTACCCATAGCCAATATAGATTGTAATGTTGTCAAAAAAGTAAACAACAACATGCCAGCTGCATACGAGAAATATAGAATGTTTTTGAGAACAAATTAGGACAAGTAAATACAAGACTACACAACATACGAATTATACAAATCATAGTAATAATTTAGTTTGCCAATTGAAACATTTTTGGGCTTTAAAGTATCATTCTAAACCATAAAATATTTTGAAAAATGTTGTATACAAAATGGCGGCTGCCGTTCGATAGTTATCGATTTTTATCCATTCTCGTATTATACTACTGAAGTGACATCAATTGTCAATTCCCGTTCGTTTAAAAAACTTGCGTGTGATTTACCGATGACGCGAATAACGGATCTGAGAATTAAGTTTTCTTTTTCACTGGCGACCATAGTTCATAGGAATACTTTCCGGCGCGGGCATTACCCTCTTTATATAACTTTATAAACTGATAAGTTCCAAGATGACCGAACCGGGAGACATGTTTTTGGCTTTATATAATGCCTCATCAGCCGAGTACACTGGTGAGAATTCGATAGATATAAACCTAATATGAAACTCTAACCACACTCTCGAAAGACGCAAAAGTCAACTACTGATCATCTGTCATTCGAACTGATTTCATATTTCAAAAACTCAGACAGGAGAAACATTAAAATATTAAAATTTATTCTCTTCCTAGACTCCAAATATCCAACTAGAATTTGACCGGAACTGAAAATTCAGATAGATCGTTTATATAACGAACCTTAGTACTTACGGACAATGAATACACCACTACTGCTCGCGGCATAAAACAACAAAATAACAATCGACTTCTCCTTTCTGTCATTTTTCTAATAGCTATTTATTTAAAGAAACACGCTTACTACTTCAATCCTTGCCTTGGTATAACTCGTCAACTGGTGGGATCTCATATCCACGTTCAAGTTGTTTTTAAATTTTTCCATTAATATTATTTTTATTATTATTGTGTTTACTTCATCTAAAATAGATGATTCATTTTCATGCAAGGATAGGTTCCAAAGTTTCTCCCAGATGACTTCCGTCGTCTATAAGTTTGTTTGCGCTGGCTGTAATGCCAGCTATATCGGAG
>JAYRBV010019055.1:0-11791 GCA_036023255.1 Mitrocomella polydiademata
CAAAATAATGTGCGCGTGTAAAAAAAAACATGCGCGCGCGTAAAAAAACATGCGTGCGTGCAAATATATATGAGCCTTCAGGGCCATCGTATTAATGTCTTCATATTTTTTATTTTTTATTTTTTATTATTTTTTGAACTTGCCAAATGATCGGATAGAGAACATGAGAGCTGGCCTACAATATTAAATTTTGATCAATTTCATTTTAAAAAGTTAAAAAAAAATATTTTTACCAAGTTTCATGAAAAATTAACAACAAATATGTCAGCAGAATTTATCAAAATAATCAATTCAAAATAAATATATAAATTCTGTCTGGTGTCAATTTTAGCTCCTAAGGAACATATATATATTTTTTTGCGGTATAATAATATGACAAATTTACATGCATACCAAAAAACATTCTTAACATTTAGATTATTTATTTATACTTAAAATTCTCTTCTTGCAATCATTGGAAAGGGGATGACATTATCCAAACGTTAACAATACGTACCCCCTCTCCCAAGGGAAACTATTTGACAGTTTAGACTCCTTTTCGAGAAATATAGCCACGAACGACTTTTCGGTAAAAAATATGACTTAAAATTATAAATATAAGATAAGCTATTCATTCTCATGAAATTCTCTTTTTATAAACATTGCCAACTAGGACGTTAGCAAAACGTCTACAGTACGTAGAAAAGAGAAATAGATTGACCCTTTTGAATCCGCCCGCCTCCCCCCTTTTCAGATAGATGTTAGTTACCAATGTTCTCTGCTGGAGTCCAATTGTATTTTACTAATCCTCACAGCAGGACAGTAGTAAGAGCAATGGAAAATGTGGTCGATTCGATCCCTCCCTTGAGACAAGTACACTCTAAATATTGATGGTGTAAAAGTCATACAACGTCTGTCGGACGTCCATTCTCGCCTACGAAACGTTTATAGTACGTACGTAAAATGTGTTTTATGATGGTGGCATACACTCTACACTATCCTTTGAAGAATAAGACAATGATTCTTGAACACATATGTTTTGACTTTCTCTTTTCCTTAATATATGTGAGGTGTTGAGAAGATTAGATGGTTGTATGTTTTATATTCAACCAAAATTCTTGCGTAAGGAAAATCTCTTTAATAGAACGACCACATTAAAATTTTTCCTGTGGCTTTTAAATGATGTTCGTGTTACGCTGGGATCTTTAGCGTGCATGTTTCTTTGTGATGTTATAAATGTTCTTCATCCGGACCTTTAAGATGTGAGGTCGTTCATCTGTCGGTTTGAGACCACCGGTCAAAATCCTCTTAAACGTGTCTGAAAGAACGAGGCATTTGATGAAAGTTGCCTCGATTTGTCAGACCAATTTAAGAGACTTTTCTATAAAAGAACGAATGGTCCCAAACCGACAGACGAACTATAAGGTATTCATGGGCAAGCATTCCGTTAGTTTGCTTAACCAACCAACCAACTCAGCGGCGTATTTAGAGCATAGTTCACGCGTCTCTGCCAAGGAGTGTGCTTGACCACTAAAAGGCAATCATAACCGTTGAAAAATCTTCTACGTTCTAAATACACCTTTGCCAACTCACTTCGTTTCAATACAGAGTTTATCGATGACGAAAACTAGTACGTAGACTGTATTATAGGGTAGCAATGGGATACAATGTGCCTTAGCAAGCTAGGATGATGACGATGATTTGATAGCCTAGGAACTCGTCTCTGGCTCTCACTGGCTAATTTCCGTGGATTCTTTTCTCGTGTGGAATAAAGAGCCTAAAGAGCGACTCCAGTCTAATGATTTGAATGTGAGGTTCGCAAAGAAAATACTGTTACAAATATATACACAGGAAAAAATTTGCCAATTCTTTTCCAGGTTATTTGGTCGAATACCATGGTTCCTACTTCCTTATAAAGGTGCAAGGAACATGTTACCACCGTGGTATTTGGCTAAATACCCTGGGTGGTATTTGACTAAATACCCTGGAGGAATATTGAATAAAAGGGTGCAAGGGACATGTTACCACCGTGGTATTTGACTAAATAGCCTGGAGGGTAATTTGAATTTTTTTTCCAGTGATATGGTTCTACAAAAGTTGCTTCAGAGTTTTACGACTTTCATATTTACATTTACACGAACTACAGATGACCGTACTTTTTGTGAACATACAAGCTATAGATTAATATTGATTTTTTTGATAATATATAATTTGAAATCAATGAAATTATAGTTTATAAATATAACCGTTTGTATTTAGTGATAAGTGTCATTTTAGGCACACAGCCTAAAAACGATTCCTATCAAGTCAGGGCGCGTGCGCCCTGAACGGTTGTTATCGGCAACCACTGCGATGGTTATATAAACGGCTTTATCGAAAACAAGCAGACAAAAGAGAAGCCATAGCCTGTTCAAACGACTCAACTTTTAAGTGCCATTTGATTCTGCATAGAGACTAGAGAAGCCTTTGTAGTATGAAGCCTTTGTAGTGTGAGGTCGCTTGAGTGGCGGTATCGAAACACATGAATACTAACTTTTACCATGATAATTTTGTACAGAGTGTCTATAAAAAACAGGCTCAAAATTTATTGACATGAAAAAAATCACTTAATTTTATGTTAAGAAAAAAAAAAGATTTAAAAAACTTTACGAGAAGCAGAATGTAATTAATGTCGTTATGCATGGTCATTGACCATCCATAAAATAAAACTATATAGCAAACGAGCTCGTAAAATCTCGTGGGTATTTCAAACTGAAACGCATGGGAATTAAATTCTGAGAAAAACTTCGCAATGAAAAAGTTGCGTCTATTGTTGTATAATATAATTTAAAATTAAATTATTTTTTTATGTAATTTTTTAAAAACTGCTTTTTCCCAGACATCCTGTCTATATGGCACTTAAAAGCAGTACAATATTAATTACACCAGTGGCATATTTGGAACAAAGGCATACATAGTCACACACGTCAGATGGAGTGTCTTTTTAATGGCTATGATTTCCTTTTGACTGCAAATCACACTTCTCAGCAGAAACCTGACTATTTGTCTAAATGTAAACTTCATATAATCAAATTCTATTTTGAAGACAGGTTGGGAAATTGATTGTCCGTTGGAATCAGACCTTTAGTGGATACGTTTTACGGTATACTTCAAAGTTCAATATTAATCTTGTTTTACGGGAAATAGGGAATAATCTAATTCATATAGATTTTTTTAGGTTTTTATTGGTTTATGATTATCACTTTTCTTTGCTGCAATTCATAAATCCTTTTAATGTTTTATTTGGTTTCTGTTCTCTCCTCGCATAAATTGGAAAGGATTTTTTGAAGGTAATTCCATAAAAGTGTTTTCTCTTTGAGATAGGATTAATCAAAGGACAATATCCAAGTCGAAATCTGGGAAAAAAAGCAAATTAATTTTTGGAAAAATCGCTAAGTTGCAAAGTTGTTGAGTTTAATATATATAGCTATATTTATGAAAAGTGATACTGGAGTAAGTTAAGTTAAGAAAGTGAGGGAAAAAGCTTAGTGGACACTTTACGGAGATTGGGTAAAGTAAGTAAAATAAATCTTAGTATACATTTTACGCTGTATAAACCAAGGACTACAGAGCAGAGAGATCCGTTGTATAATATCAAGTATCTAATATTACAGTATCTGTTTATGAGGTCAATACCGGAGAATATTGACTGTTGCTTGACTTGCCGAGCGTGCTGTAAACATAGTACCCCGGAAAAAAAATACAGGTTTTGTTCTATGAATGAAAGCAGTGTATTCCTTTGGGAGATTAGAATGCACACTCACATCTTGGAATAATATTTTGTTTCAAATAAAGTTTACTTTAGGCTTCCCTAACAATCGACTGATTTAAACCTTCCAGACAGTCTGCCGTTTATTGTCTAGACTTTTACTTTCGATAACCTGCGGTAAAAAAAGATAAACAAAGAAAGCATAAAAGTTTACCAGTAAGATTCCTTTAATACTTTTACCACCGGTAGGCTTAGTCGGTTGTGATGTACCGTATTACGGGATGGTGAATTTGTGGGGAGGAAAAATGATAGATGTAGCTCTTCAGACAGAAAATATCTCAAAAATTATATTATTATCATCTGGAACAAATCGATTATTCGTAGAAAAAAACCCTCTTCGGTTGCTTTCGAACTCTAAAATTATTTGGACTGCTTTGAATAGAAATATGAGAACAATTCATTCCGTTTGGAGCCTTAGTTCTACACCACTCGTGCGTAACGTAAAGCGCACGGGCGATCTAGTACAGGGTAATTCATTTTTAGGTTGATATTTATTGCGTCAAATTGCATTACATATAGCTGGCGTTTCAATTCATTTTATAGAAAAGTCTCTTAGATGTGTTTGTAAAATCGAGGCAAATTTCATAAAATGTCTCGTTCTTGACAAGTGAACATGAATTATAACTGAATATACCTTTGTCTTACCTTTCCGCAAAATGTTGGGGTCTGCCCTGCAAACTAAAATGATTGTAGGTTTGTGGTTCCAAACCTTCTACTAAGCAAATAACATAATTCTCCTAATCTCCACCTTGGTAATAATCTAAAAAAATGTTTTAAAAGAGAAATTGGAAAATTGTATTCGATGATAGCTAACAACCTTGCTGCAAACAAAATGACAGAAACCAAACATTGATAATTATCGTGGTCTCACGACACACCTTATGAATGTGGAAACATGAGGATTGGTGAAGTTCACTCGTGTTTGGGATCAGGTGCGGGCCCTTGAGTAAGCATCCCCTGCCTCCTGCAAAGACTCCAATGTAAACTTTTCATTACAGTTACATTTCGCACTTTCTTTCATTCAATTTGTTTTCTCACACACAATACACACGTATATACAACATAACATTTACTTTGTGGTCTTAGATATTTTTCAAAGATTTGTGTATTAAGCTATGTGTTCACAAAAGTACGATTTCATCACAACTGTGTGTTAAAATGAAGAGAAACAGATAAAGAGGAGGTACAATGAGAAAGTGTAAAGAAATTGTGTTCTTTTCCATTCTTTTTCTTTTTTATTTCTCTTTTGAAAACGTAATAACGTAATAAATAACAAGTTATATTTTTCATCTTCACTGCTAAAGATTGATAATTTTTTCATTGGCAAGCAGTGCAAAGTAGAAGACTTGTGATTACATTTGGTGAAGAGTCAAGGAGCTGATGATGACATCCATAATCAGTTTCATTCAGAACCTACCATATATCGCAATGTGTGAAAAACAACTCATTAATTAGTTTGTTCTCCTTTGGCTTTTGTTGTTTTCAACGGGGTTCCCACTGGTGGATGGACTTGACTGGGTTATAATATTTTCCAATTATCATTTTGAGGGGGGGAGGTTACTAAAAACCTCATCTGTAACTCCAAAAAACACTGGTAGAATTGAAGATTGCGTGCATGGGGGTTAACATTATTGGTATTTTAACTCTGACATCATTCTAAACTACGTTCATTATTGGTCTTTATTGGATTTTAAGGTCGTAGACAATCATTTGTTCTATAGATATTTTGATGATCCCTTTTTAAAAATATGGACAAAATTTCTGCAATCTTTTTTTGAGTTGTTGTAATTCCGGTGCTGTTACCTCAATTTGTAACGGATGCAATTTTTTTATTGCTTGCTATTCCGGGGCATTTAAAATATATTTGTATTGCATTATGAGGGTGGAGAAAGTGAGACAGGTCTTTAAAATAGGTTAACTATTCTAAAAGAAATGAACATTAAAAACCGGTTAATAGACCTATCGGATGTGAAGCAATCTTTCAAAATAACTGGGTGGTTGTATGAGGGTGTCTAAGTTTCAATTCATGTTCACTTGTCAAAACCTCATGAAATGACTGGAAGAACGAGGCATTTGATGAAATTTGCCTCGATTTTACAAACACAGTTAAGAGACTTTTCTATAAAAAGAACAACTGATCATGAAATGAAACGCGAACTATAATGTTCACAATGAACCTGGTGTACGTGTTTAGTCTGATCACATGCTCACTAAATGGAAACAATCTGACGCACCTTGCTGTCTGTGCTAACCCGCCCTAGCATATATCTGTCCGAGAGTGGGAGTAAATTTTACGTGCGGTGCATAACCTAACAAATGTATTACGTGCCTTGTTAACCAATATTCACTTGTTCATTGGCATAACCTAACAAATTTATAGCATGTTGGACAAGGTGATGGTGATTTGCATACTTAAATCTTTATTTTTGAAGCTTTTATTTTCATGATAAAGCCGAAAGATGTTGGAAGTTGAGAAAAGAATAGAGGAAAAAGAAGAATTTGATTACAATGGGTTCATTGACTTCATATAATAAGAGTTTTGATGTTTTTTTTGCGCGCGACGTTGAACTAGCTAGCTACTATATCAGTAATATATTCCATGATGTTAATAAGCTGACAACTGTTTCACGAGTGAAACATTGCGCTATCAGATATTATACTTTACAACGCGAGAAACATGTGTTTTTCATCTTCATTCTCATCTTTCTTCTTTCTTTAGTCCTATCCTCTCATTCATCGCGGTTATATGAGAAAGACACAGAGAGTTTTCTGTGCTCAAAAGAATTGTGCTATTTTATGAATTTCTTAAAGGTTTTACTGGTGTTGTTTGGTGTTGTTTGGTGTTGTTTGGTGGGGATTGTAAAAAAGTAGATGAAACGAAAAAAACTTTTTTTTCTTATTATTTTTGATAGATTTTGTTTATTTAGAATTTCGTCTGATCCGGTATTTCGGGTAGGCTTCTTCTTTTAGTGGAAACAAGAGATTGATAATATAATAAATCTATATACAGAGTGTATCAAAAATAAACTACTCGAAACAATAGAAATCCTTTGTTTTGAGTAGATTTTATACACCCTGTATAAAACGGTATTTCGTGGAAGGTGTCTATAGCCGTCTTGTTCGAACATCCTCAGAGGTCTTATGACAAATTTAAATATGCTAGTGTAAAGTGTCCCTAAAGTGCCGTTGCAAAGTTAACCTATAAGGGTTGATCGGATGGCGTTAGGCCAACTCTGTTGCGTATTCCTTCGGGGTAACTAGACATGCTCTTCAGAGTAATCTTTATTAGGGAAAAAAACTTGTTCCACTCACTCAACTTGCGTAACATTGGACTTGAAAAAATGTTGTTGATATGGTTTTCTTAAGTCTGGATTCCAAATTTTGTTTTTATATTAGCGGTATTGGAAGTACCACCAAATCTTAAGAGAAGGGAATTTAAAACCTTTATGTTGTTGGAATATACTTTATTTAAGCTGGGCTTTTGAAAGTCATCAGCATTCATTTTTTTTAAATTGAAATGTGGGCGCTTTCAAGAGAATTTTTCTTATAATTTTAAAATATCTCATTTATTGTAAATTTAGAATTTATTCGGGAAAGGTACTACAAAACAGGGCAGTTATTACGTTGGGGCTGAACAATCAAGACAACACGTGAAAAGTGTTAATCAAGACAACACGTGAACAGTGTTAATCAAGACAACACGTGAAAAGTGGGACCGTTGTTTTAATAATAATTCTTTCTACAGCAGAAAAATGTTTTTCTTTTTCCTTGATTAAACAATTTTGAATGTAGTTTTACCTGGTAAAAGTCCGCTTGTTGACATTTGAAAATTCTACTTTTGAGTTTATTCTAGTTATTCTATATTTAAGTGTAAATTGATTTGTATGGACATATTTACACAAATATTTTATGTTTGAAATCATAACATGTGCGTCTTTATGAGACAGTTCTTTTGATCGTCAAAAGCCAAATTAAATGTAATTGCTTATGAGAAATGAGAAATTTTTATTTCATTGCTTGGATCTGTAAATGTTTACGTTTGATCATTATCTCAAATATCCTTGTTTCTTCAGCGGGAATGAACCTTTTCTGACCTTCAGATCTTGCTGTGTCTTAACTTAAACGCTTAAATTTGACAGATATTTTATTTTATTTTAAAAGTTCTATCTGGACCATATCCATTTTAGCGGCGGATCTAGAGACCCTGCAAAATTTGAGGAGGAGTGTCAGAAGCAATAACTTTTTGTCAATCTAAAAGCATGATGATGCATTAATTGATTTTCACACTCTTCCATAAACTTTGCAGGGTCACTAGATCCACCGCTGCATTTAACTTTTTACTAATTTTTCCGTACCACACGGAAAATTACTAGAAAATTATTTTACATGCTAAAATATCATCTGACTTCGAAAAATTCTGGCTCCGGAAAATATTACTAGAAATTTATTTTCTTAGTTCAGCGTCTCATCCAAGTAAAGTCCGCGCAAAAATTTGTACTTAGTTACATTTTATAAACATTAGTACCATACATTAAGAATACAGTGTTCCCATGACTGGTTTTAGTAGTGTTTGTATGGAAGTTATTGATTGAAATAAAAAGTTGACAGTATGATGATCCAATGTGTGTGTGTGTGTTCTGTTGATGCGGAATAAGTGATTTGTCTGGCCGTTTATCTGATGTTAATTTTTGTGAAAGTTTATGTCTTTACAAGTTTCAAATCAACAAAATGCAACAAAAAAATTCCGCGAAAACAAGAATTTCTTAAAACGCGAAAGTACCCTTTTCGCGAATGTTTTTACTATTACCAAAATTTTGAAGCTATTTATTTCCAAATCAAAGGAATTATAACACGATAGCTATTACCCTAACTCCGTCTCCAAGCTCGGCCTTTTTCTTGCTGCCGCTCGCTGCTTTCCAATTTTTGAATTTTTATTTTTTATTTATCTTCCTCCAAATCAAATTGTCAAAGGCAGGAAGATATTGGGCTTAGAATCTAAGCTACTATTACCCGTGTTTCTGTATCATTAAATTCCAAACTTTCTTTCGTTCTAGATGCATTATTAAACGGACTTATGTGGTGCTGTAATATTTCAAACTTATGAGAAGAAAAATTAAAGGACTTAAAAAGGGATTGAGTGTCCACGAGGATCGTTTGTATGAGAAGTTTAAACTAAGATGAGGGCGTTATCAATCAAAAACACGTGAAGGAAAAGTGATTATTAACCAGTTGGTTTGGATTAAGTGTATACAATGCGTCCCAGGGTATACCTATTCTTTCCAGAGGCGTATTTACACATACACATCAGATGGAGAGTCTTTTTAATGATTATCTTTACCTTTCAACTGTTAACCACACTCCTCCTCGCTGCTGCTGCCTTTCTTTGTATTACATTTGCACGAATCCCGGACACTACCCCGACGGACAGTTCCCCGACGGACAATAACCCGACGGACACTACCCCGACAGACATTTCCCCGACCGGACATTTCCCCGACTCATTTCAAACCCTGCTGGTAGTAATTGGCAGGGGGAGGATACAGGATTTTTTTATACTACCTCGCCACTATTCGTGTGAAAAAGTTTTCCCTGACGAAAGGGTATTTATATCAGCTAAAAGCATTTTTCTAGGTTTTTCTAGTGCCTCGCGCGCTGCATGCGAGGTACCCTAGATTTGCCCCTGATTATGTGGTCGAATTGAAAAATTAACAAACATTTCTGATATTTTATTTCCATCCTGTACTGTACCTTTTCCCAACCTTTATGATGCGCACCCGTAAATCATCTTTAAGAACTTTGTTGACATAGACACATTTACAAGCAAGGCTCGCAATTTCTTAAGACGTCTTAGAGGGTGTTCATATGGACAATATATTCCCTCTTGCAAGTAAACAATGCAAACCATTATTGTTGAAATGCTTCTAATACCGGTAGATCGTCGCATCCATGATTTTTATTCAATTACTGTATCATATGTTTTATCATTCATAAATTGGATACAACTAAGTTCATAATCTTGCTGGCTTACACGTTGCCAAAAAGTGCTTTAGCTGCTTTATTTGTTTTAGTTGCTTGTTGAGCTTTCATAGGCTTCATCATGTAAATGCTTTTTTAAATTCTGCAGCCAAAAGTAGCCAGAGAGTCTGTTGTTGACTCTTTCTCCTCACTTCTTCACACCTTGTTTACAAATCAAGTTGTCAAAAGACGTGGCAAATAAGATAAGAGATAACATTTTTGATGCTGTTTTATATGTAACTACAACAAGCGTAAAATAACGGGGATAACATTTCGAGCTTGTACAGGCTAAATGTTATGCGGTTTAGCCTGTGCGCAACGGAGTGCTACGATGAGAAAAAAACAAACGGCTATTCCAATACTCAGCGGACTAAAGTCGCTGACTAATTACATTCGAGAGAAGATGAATAGTAAATCATTAGCTCTTAGAATAGGCACCATTTTTCTAAAAAAGCATTTCTAGGTCTTTTTTTGCAAGTAAATATTGAAGTTCTTTTAGAAATTCCTAAAGGTATTTTAGCATTCACCGAACGTCGATAATACGTCGAAGGGTCTAGGGGTTAATTCACTAACTCAAGTTAACTAAGGTCTTAAAAATGTCTTATTATAAGTAAGGAGAGCGTAAAATACACACCCTGATTTCCGAATGAATCGCAACGGTGAACTCACGATTGAGCTACAAATATATAGCATAGAAAAAAATCCACAAAATGTGTGAAGTTTTTCTTTCTTCTTTTTTTAAAAAAGCGATTGAGAATTTTTCTTTTTCTATTTCGACTAATGTGAAAAACTAGGGTCTTAGAAATATTTCCTGCTGGTTTTAGAATAAAGTTTTACGTGGGGAAAAGTACTAAAACTGACCATTTGAGCAGTATGGGGTACGGGAAAAAAAATCGGATCCACTTAGTTTTTTTAAATTCTTTTATTTCAGAAAAGTTATTGCATAACTTCAGAACTGGCCCGCAACATTTCATTCTTACTCTGCTTCGCTTTTTAAGCGGATTGCCGCTGCGCTGTGGTCTTTATAGACAATACTTTGTTTTCCGTATTCAATCACCCCAAAAATCTGGGTGAATACGCATGCGTGAATATTTGTAAACAAAAAAGCGTGCGGATGCGCCATTTTGAAATTTTCGATGTTAGTCTCCAGTCTACTTGAACAAAAAATTTGCCTACAGACCACCGTAGCGGCAATTCGCTTATAAAAAGCAAAGTAGAGCAAAGTGGGATGTTGCGCAGATTACAGCTCCTGGGAGCTTTGCAAATTTTAAGTTAGTTTGTTAGAAGTTTTATTTTCGCAAAATTTAAACTCTCCCTGCTATACTCATCAGGGTTCGATCAGTTATCACCCATTGGTACCTGACCTTTCCTTTATAACAAAAATAGTTTATCGTGTAACGCCAATGAAAGTGAGGCGTGCCGGGCGGTGTCCCTCTTCGAAATTGAATTTGTAGTGTAACTTTTCTTTATTTAACTGTGTTAATATCTAGTTAGTTATCTGTCTTTTATCTAAGAGACATTTTTCATGAACCACAAGGAAATTTTTATTTTCATGGCCAATATTACATGTGTAGACCTGAGAATGTTGAAAAAAGGAGAAAAACACTCAAATAAAAATATGTTTTGTTTCCTGAAATCGGCCGGGTGAATTTTTTTAAATACCGTGAACAGAGTTGATTTTTACGGCTGTAAAGATTTTCAAGATTTAGGATAAAATACTGCCCGGTGACATTTCATTTTCGTCACCCGCTTTCCGGAAACACAGGTATTTTTGTTTAGCCCCATATAGTAGTAATTTGAGTACTTTATTCACTGGATAGCTGCAGGATTTGGGTTTGCACTTTAGCATCAGGGCATATTTTTGCTAAAGTTGTTTACATTGTCAACATATAGTTCGCGTTTCAATTCATGATTCTTTTATAGAAAAGTCTCTTAAATGTGTTTGTAAAATCGAGGCAAATTTCATCAAATTCCTCGTTCTTCCAGTCT
>JAYRBV010019065.1:0-11791 GCA_036023255.1 Mitrocomella polydiademata
AAAGTTTGTCCAAAAAAATTCGCGAGTTTTTCGACTCGCGAAACTTAATCTCGCGAAAGTTAATCCGAATAAAGTACTAAACTAATAAGAACAAATTCATAAGATGTTTACTATTCTTTGTATTTTGTTTTTTGCAAAGGAATTTGACAGATTTTGAAAAACTAAAAAACAAATGTCAAAAACCCAACAAGTTTTTAAATAGAAGCTGAACTGAACCTACACAATCCAATCATGAAGAGGAGGAGGGTTTTGGAAAAACAATTACACGACCCAATCATGAAAAGGAGGAGGGTTCGGGAAAAACAATTACACGACCCAATCATGAAAAGGAGGAGGGTTTGGGAAAAACAATTTTACCACCGTGAGAACTGAAAATAAGGATTTTTTAAGAACCTTTTATTGATGTTTGCTCCATTTTGTAAGAGGAAGAGAGTTGAATCAGCATCTTTGTAAACAATCGACCGATGCAGAAGTGTCTCTTCATTATCATCTTCCTGATCAACATATGAACCAGCATCCACCAACATTTTGGCCAGGTCTTGTTCTTGAGAAAGTAGAGCTAACCATAATACTGACTGTCCCTCACTGTCAACTAAATTGAGGTCGGTCGCAATCGGAATTCGACCACCTAAACCACCACGTGAAGCATTTTCTAAAAATATCAAAACAAAGTCCCTTAATTTACCTTGACTAAAAGCGCGACTTAACAAAGGGAATTAATGGTTGGTCGAAAATTCAATTTTCGTTTTCCGCACAGGTAACTGTGACAGAAACTCTTAAATTAAGTAGCTTTACACTAACCGGAAACATCACTTAGCCGATAGAAGAAAACGAGAAGTGGAACTTTCTAGAAAGACCGCCAAAGGACTAGGTTAACACGTGTCTCTAATAACACTGTAAAAGTATTTTGATTCAGTCAATCATCACTATTGAGTCAAGATTTTTTTAAAACACATCGTTGGGTTTTTATTCTTTTATAATTTATTGCTTTTTCGAATTTTTTGAGAGAAGAGAAGGCAAGTAAGTACCTGCATGATTCACAAAACACTTGACGACTTCTCTTTGCTTTTTAACAATAGCCATATGTAGAGCAGTCTGTCCCCAACAATCTGTTATGATTCCTAATCTAAAACCATCTTCGATATCCAGACAGCTGATGTGCATATTATCGAAATCAAATGATTCAACTTGTGTCGGTGACTGAATGGCTTTGACATCAATTCGACCATCGAAAGTGGTGATGTGAGCATTCTGGTTGCTAGACACAGATTCTATAAACAAAATAGAAACAATAAGATTACATCAATATTTATTGAGGACCTAGTCAATGCGACAACAGTAACTTTTCACTGTAGTTTCCATTGTAAATGTTTCAAAAGGGAGTTAGGTTCTTCTTTGATAAAAGCCTACTGCTATCGCAAGTAAATACTTATGAGCTTGTGAATGATAATGACAAGACGAATAAGCTGTACAGAGAGCCCTAGAAAAAATTACATAAAGAATGTGAACTTCTTTGGGAAACTGTTCTCTGAATTTGACGAGATTGTTAATAGATGTATTATAATTTATAATTTTCACTGCAATAATGGGAACAATAACACTTACCTTTTGTGGTTGTTTTTGACGAAGAAACATTGAACATATCTCCTGATGCTAAGGCCATTGCTGCTGAACTTGCAGCTTGCATGTCATCATAAAACGAGGACCCACCTATAAATATATGATTATCGTAACGACAATTTTCTTCACCTAATATGTATATGGATTATAAGTGCGGTCTGTGTCCCCTAGAACTTTGAGACATTTTTCGTATCAAAGATACAGTAGGAAATATAAAGCACAAGAACTCACAAGCAGTAAGAACTCTGAATCAAAAGAAAAAGCAAGATTATATGTAAAAGAAAAAACAAGTTTACCCCCCCCCCCTCCCTCTTAATACCATGCACTAAGTAAATAAATAATTTCTCACCCCCTCCCTGAAAAACAGCTTTTTTGCAGCACAACTTTTATAAAGACCCCATCAGTATATCCGATGGACACATTGTTATCAAGTAACACCTACCACTCTCTTCCTCTTGTAAGAACGGATTCATATCGTCTTCAAATGGATTTTGACCAACATTTTCTTCTTGCTCTGCATCATCTAAGAATGGATTACTATCATCAACAAAAGGGTTGGCTACTGCCTGTGCTGTGCTTGTTTGTTTTTGTTGTTCTTGTTTACTTTTCTTTGCAGACTCCTCTTTCTCCCTTGTATCACGAATCTCTTTGACCCTCTTCATAGCTTTCGACTTTTCAAGCATGATTATGCGGTGACGTGACTCCTTTGTTTTTTCTTGAAATTCCATCTTTCTTGCTGCAGCTTGGGTCTTCAGAACTTCACTTTCTGTAGTTTGGGTGTTAGGATTGCAGCCACTGAAAGTCATTTAGAAATCAAGAGTTGTAGAAAATTTTAAGGCATTGTTCTGTGAATCAGTTAAAGGTTCATTGAGTGTGTAGATCAACTTTGCTTTACTTTGTGTCCTAAATTGTAGCAGCTGAAAAAGAAATAATCTCTTCTCCCACAAAAAGCAAATATAAAACATGATGTTTTCAATAGCATAGATAGTTTTACTCAAACAAAGAACACTACAAAATATCTCTTAGAATAATAGAGGACATACCTTTTCAAAAGTTTATCAACTAATAAAACCAGACCATTCTGAGCAGCAGAATGAAGGGGTGATTCGCCTGCTTTGTTTACATGGTTAACTTGTGCCCCATGATCGATCAGAAATAAACCCGCAGATTGACTGTTTGAAGATGCTGCTTGGTGGAGCAATGAGTCTCCTACATGCAAAATAATATGTATGTTATAAAAAGACTAGAAGCTACGTCACTCAACGCACAAACACTTTGCTATACAAATTACCGCAAAGATAATGGATCGAGTGGGACTAGAACCCACGATCTCTCGATTACTTTGTGTGTGTGTTGATTGACGTTGATTGAATATATATATATGTACTATACTACACATTGGTTCCAATAATGTCTAGAAGCTATTTAGAAGGTATCAGGAAAGTAACTTTAGGATCCCTCAAGTTAACAAATTGTAACAATTTTTGGCCAGTATATTTTTATTCTGTTTTTCTCTGTTCATAGAAGTAAATACAAGTTGATAAGGCAAAGAAAAAAAGAAATTCAAGTGATTTTTGTCAACATACCAAATTTTACAGGAATTTCACAAGATCAAAAATGCGTACCTGTCAAATGATTTACAGCATCTGCACTACTGCCTTGTTTAACAAGTCTTGATGCAAAACCGGGATTCTCCGATGTCTCTTCTTGCAGGGGTTGATCACTTGACAAAAGGGCTAACCACAGTGGAACAAACCCAATATTATCTCTCACTTCCAAATCAACACTAAACATTCAAGAGTTAAATTTAAAAGGTTTTGAACTTGTAAGTATTGTTCGAGCATTGATGGGCCTTAATCCTATTCATCCCGGGCTTTTTGGGGTATTGATTTCCCGGAGGGGGGGGGGGGGGGGTGGATTCCATCACCCACCCATAAATTTTGATAAGGTAATGCTAGAGACATTAAATTTGGCACAAAGTATCTACGTCATAAAACCTAGCTCAATGAATTTTTTGCTGACGTCATCAGAATTTTGATGACGTCATCATATAGGTAAATTTTAGCTAAAAAAACTGTATTTTTATAATTGCAATAACTTTTGATTGAAATAAGATAATTTACTTCTGTTTTGATATTCTGAAAGATAATAGGTTACTCTTTAACACCTAAATGGCGTGCAAAAAAGCAAAAAATTCATGAAAACAAGTATGAAAACAATGCTATTTGTGGTTCAAAAGTTATTACAACTTGAATATTTAGTTTTTTTGCCCATGTTTCAAGCACATTTCTAAGTAGTTTTGACAAATGACCTTTAATTGTTGAAGTACACACTGTATACCCCTGAAATTTTGTCAGAATGATTGTGTCTGATATGTTTTTAAGAAAAGTCACAAAGTTTTAAGATCGTACAAAAGATTTTCTACGAGCGTGGTGGAATCCACCTCCCTCCCCCCGGTATGAATAGGGTTAAAGAAGACATATCTAAAAATCCCTAAAACTGTAATTGTGCTACTATTTGCTCCCTGTGAAATATTCTTTCATTTGAAAAAGAAGCCTTAAAATTAGAATCTATTATGTGTCAGCAATTTTTATATACATGCGATTTTCTTTAGTTATGATCATCAAAAATTTTCTAAATAAAATATGCTCTTGATTTGAAACCCTATTAGCCAATTGAGCAGTTAAGAAAAGCATCTTCGACATCTTCAACTTCCACCTCAACACTTTCAGTTCAATACTTACGTTTTATCAGCAAGTAAAACAGAAAAGACGTCCTCTGCCTTTGCTGAAATGGATCGATGCATAGCAGTTCTAAAAGTGAACAAATATAATCAAAAAACGGCAGGTATTTTACTAAATCCTCACATTATACAATTGCATAGTGAAATTTGCATCACAACCTTTTAATGTTATACCATGGTTAGTGACTCGAGGAAGGGTGGAGCTGACGAGGCAAATAAATTTTTTGATTTTCAAAATGTTTTCAAATCTACTGTAGTTCGCCATAGAGCTCACTTCCAAGACGCATTTTTATGCTTTTCAGCCCTTGTACAGTAAAATGCCTCTAAGAAAGATTTTTAGAAGTGATTTTGTGATTTTAAAAAAATGTACTTTTCCGTTAAAAAACGAATCGCGATTTCTTCGTTTTTAAGGAAAATACAAATCGTGAAAAGTGAAAAGTAAATCATAAATCCGGATATACGATCCGTTAATTGGAACCCTGTCTTCAAAAACTTACTTTCCATTCACGTCAACTGCGTTAATGTTTACATCGTGATCTAATAGTAAGCGAGTCACAGCAGCCATATCTTTACCATTAGCCATTTTATCAGATGATGCTTTGAAAAGAGGTCTAAAGTAGAAAAATAAATACCTTATGGGAATAAAATTTGGCGGGAACTAAATTTGGCGTTTGGAGAAATTTTCTATTGTTTAAAACAATAGGCCATTGTTATAAAACAATAGAAACCGCAAATTCCGCCAAATTTAATTCCCGCCAAATTTTATTCCCATAAGGTATACTCAATATATTTAAGAGACTACAATTAAAACAATTTTATTTTGTATTTTCAATCACTTGTAAGCAACATTTACTGTAACTATTTGGAAGCGATCATGCATTTTTTGAGGATGAAAATAACATAAGCATGCAACCAAAATCGATGAACAACTTACTGAAATGCAGCTGCTAAGTGAAGAGTTGTCTCATTCTTATCTGATGTGACTGCCTTAACATCTGCTCCTTGTTTTATTAGGAACATTGCCGCATAACTATCTCCATCCTCAATTGATCTGTGTAGTAGAGTTTTCCCTTCTGAATTTGGAGAGTTAATATCACAGTTGTGTTGAACCAGGGTGTTAGCAATACTCTCTTGCCTTTCGTTTAAAGCTATCTGGAGAGAACTCAAACCCGTTTGTGGTTCAATTTCATTCAGTTTACCAGGAAGCTATGAAAAATGAGAGTATAATGATAAAATTTCCTAATTCTTCCTGTGCATTGAATATGAATACAACTAATCTATTTCAATGTCCATAGCAGCATTTTAAATGTTAAATACCTGCAGGTTAAATTCTATCAGGTACAAAAATACAATATCTTCTCGGTGGTGTCTAACAGCGAAATGTAGAGGATAACTAGACTTTGCTTTGAACATGTCATACAACAGAGGAGCGCTCATTCCAACAAAATCTTTAGTTTCCAGATCATCCCAGTGATTTGTTATGATTTCAGCACAATATTTTTTCAATTCCGCAGCACCAATATCTTCTGCAGTTTGATAAAAACGTATACAATTGGATACTGAGACCGATGACATAAGGATACGTTCACATCTAAAATGACAACAAGCACATCTCATCTCATACATGTTATTCCAAAACATGTTAACATATAATTACTTTTTTGGGTGAAGGTGAATTGTAAAATCAATTAAAATAGAAAAATGGAGAAGTGAAAGTGTTAATTTTTGAGGGTTTATTTTTCATACCTAGTACGCAATCCATTCAACTGATATCTATTAGCAACCCGAACTAAATCCATGATGAATGCCTCATCTGTTCTTATATCAGCTTTATCTGTGTACACCCATTTCAGTAAAGCATTCCCAACTTCAACACTAGCATCTGGAGAACAACAGATTGTTATCATAAATTTAAAGGAGAGAAATAAAATGCTCAATTTTTTTCTATTGATGCAAAAATAATGCGAGATGCCTACTGTAACTCTTCAAATCGTTTTGAAAACATTCTTTTATTTGATCAATGTTTGTCCAAAAAAGAAAATATTTGAATTCCTCAAAATAATTTTGCCATAAAAAATCTTATAAATTCAGTATCAGTAAGTGAGTTTACAATACTACGGAAATGAAAAACAGCAGTAAGTTTGAAGAAACATTTCAAGCAAAATAAACTGCATAAAAAGATTAGGCTACGTAGATAATCTAGTGTGTGTAATCCTACAAAGCTTGATATAGGATCAGGGTGGCCACTCAAAATTACTTGGTGTTAGGCACTAACAATAGTTAATTGTTGATCCGCCTGTCTATCCACCCTTCGACTCCGCGGAGTTCGCATCATAGCTTATCCGCCATGTTATCACTAGCCAAATTTAGCCTCGCACGCACGCTAAGGTTCAGGTTCAGGTTTTCCTGGTATGTTTTCCTATATTAAGCAGGGTTTCCCCCAGGCTATCACCCTAGCCTGGGGAAGCCCCCATGACTATATAAACCAGCAACGCACGCTGGTTTCGGCCTCTTTGTGGTTTGCACGCTGACTGATCCTCGTTTTTCGTTTTGGGTGCTTTAATTCATTCGTCGTTCCGGCCAGGTCGGCTGCTTCCCCCTTTTCCCCTTTATTTATAGGCTTCGTCGATCAATCACTGGCCACCATGCGTCGGATGCTGACCCAAGGTTTCCTTTTAAACACAGTTTTGACCACGTGTTTATAAGGTTTTTATCCGGGACCCCACGTGTACTGGGTTGAGCTAAGGTGTAAGTGTAGCTAAGTGCGATAGGGATTTTGGGTTACATGGCAACCCCTATAGGCAATAAGGTCAGGTATAGTTATGTGTCCATACTACATAGCCTTTGTTTAAGGGTAAAGCCTAGCCGCGACCTCCGGCTCGATATGGGGACAGACCAGTACAGTTATAACCTCTGGCTCAGTTGAGGTGCCTAAGGGTAAGGCTCACCGCGACCTCTGGCCCGATATGAGGGACAGGCCAGAAAAGTCATGACCTCTGGCACAGTTGAGGTGCCTAAGGGCGCGATACAATACAATTAAAGTTGAAATTCCAGTATATTCAAGTACATTTTGAAGTATATTTTTTCAGTTTTCAAGTATATATATTCCTGTGATAAAATTCCAGTACGAAAACAAAAATTCAAGTTTTTATGACGAAAGAAAATCAAGTATATTAATACATGAAACCCTCAATCTTCCTAATTTTATTTTCAAGGAGGAATTTTTAATTTTCCAGAAATTTTCCAAAAAAAATATCTATGGTTATTAGTCCTAGTTGTTGATTTTTTTTTGTTGAGTCATTATATGTGATGTTCTAATGAAAATGTTACATTATCAAACAAGTTTTTCTTGAGAAAATACATTGAGACGTTAGGAAATCAGTAAAAATTTTGTCATTTAGGGTCTTTACTTTGGCTTTAAAACAGCTACCTTAACAAAAACATTCATCAATATGCTAAATGGAAAAAAATTAGATGGCATCCTTATTCAATATGAGTCTTCAGGAGTTAATATGAGGTTTGATACATCGTCAAAAAAAGAAAAAAAGAACTGTACAGATTACTGCCAGTATGTTTATGTTAGCCCTCTTTACTTCAGATTTGAGCTTTTGTCTTCAAACTCTTATTGTAAATATATAAATAGTGTTTGTAAGTTCATTTATTTTAAGACAAACCTAAAATTATTAAAAAGTACATATCAATTGAAGTTCCAATATTTTCAAGTATATTTTGTAATTTTCAAGTATTATACTGGAAAATGTAAAAAAAAAGAGTTTTACAAGTACAGTATAATCAATCAAGTATCAATTTTTTTTTTCAAGTATATTGCAGTATTTTCCAGTTTTTCCAGTATGAGTGGCCACCCTGAGATTGATTTTCACACATTTGACACGGCATAAATAATCTTGAATCTTATAAAATTATGTAAATGCTACCTTCAAGTTCAATTTCTGTTTGATCTGCCAGATCACCAACACACCAGTTCTTGCTTCGAGCTGCTAGAATCACTTTGTGCGCCCTGAATTTTTTTCCAGAGAATGACACAGTAATATCTCTAGAAGTTTGAAAAAAAATTATATAAAATTTTACTGTAGATAAAAGAGAAATGCGCACAAGTGTTCAAAATCTAACAATAAAGACAGTTCTCATATACAGTACCGCCCAAAGGTAACTATACGCGATCACGCACGATTCGCAATCTTGTATATAAAAAGAGAAAAGAGCTTTTGTTTTTATCACGAAGCAATTAATTGCTTTTGTTTTATTACGTCGCGATAAACTATAATGGATCTTGCGGTTTACATTGTGTGTGTCGTTATTCTATTGTTCTTTCACGACGTGATTACGAAACCTCGCAATGCAATTATCTCTCTCGTGAAGTGTTCACAAAATCATCGCGATGCAATTACCCCTATTATTAAAATGTGTGAAGATAATTTTTTGTTTTTGCTAATATAGAAAAACGATGTTCACTGTATAGAAAGTATAGATAAGAAAGTTATAGTTTATTGAAAAGCTGCGCGTGTTGCTCCACCGTTTACAGCGCAACGGGTGAAGTTAAACAACATGTCTTTATGAGAGTTTGCCAGAGGAGAAAACAGTTACTTTCCATTATTTAAACTTCTATCTTTAACTTTATGAGGATTTTTGTTTTAACAAAAGTTAAAGTTAAAAAGGTTAAAAAGGAAGTAAATTTGTAAACGATTGATCATTTTGAGTAAATCTATATTCTACGAAATTTATTTCACCTAGGAGAACTCTTACTATTTATAAAAATAAATTACTTAAAGTGATAGAATGTGTTTTCCGATATGAAGGATAAGGATATTAGAACAAAGAAAAATCATTTTTTCTCAAACTTTTTTATATGAATAAACTAAACAATGTACATAGACAGGATTTTCAACATTAATTTGTGATCGTATAAATTCTATAAATTCCCTTGGATGAGAACAGAAATTTCCAACCTAAAAACTTTTTAAAAAGTAAGAGACTTACGAGTATGTTTCTTTATCGTGTAATTCATTTGAAATCTTTAAGAGCTGAGAGGCATATGTATCTTCTGTATAATTACCAGATGTTGCTGAAGCAAGTGCTAATTTCTGTTCTAGGTCAAGAGTCTTATTTTGGAGTTTGACATACTCCTGACGAAGTAAGTTCAAATGTTTTTGTAGCTTTGCAGCCTCATTGTCACCTGAAAGACAAACATAACTCAAACCCTTAATTTGTTGAGAAAGAATCTTACATTCTATTTTATGTAGTACCAATCCACTAGGTAGAGCTGGAGGTGAGCTCACTCTTTAACGAATAGTCAACTAACGAGTCATCCAATTTGACAGGGTGTGAAAGTACTACATTCACAGGAAACCAGGGTAGCCAGCAAGTGAAATTGAAATTAATATACCCTCACATATTGTGTAATGTGTATGCCTTTCAGGAGCTATTTTCCTAACTTTCCTTTTCTCTCTGCATTGGTATCAAGGACCCACAACTTTCAAGAAATGATAAAATTATGTCTAACTTACCCATTATCGGGACATTAACATGTGAGCATGTGACAACTTCTCTAATGAACTTCCTTTTGCAAAGTAAAGGTACTAAAAACTAAAATTTAAGATTCTCTAAATTTTATGTATCAGTCTGGGCTTAACCCTTCTAATTGCACAGTTAACTTCCGTGGACGTATAAGCTTACAATTGTACGGTTATTTTTACGCCCTGTGAAATTGGGTTCTGGTGAAATTGCACGGTTAATTTTTCGCCCCGTTGGAATTTCCTTAGGCAAATCAGAGGTGTCTACAATTGTGGTCAAACGGGCCAAAACTAAGTTCACCATCGTTTTCTACAGAATATTTTGAGTGAAAGTAGTCCAAGCATAAAAAATTTCATCCTAGAGATCGGAAACAAAATTTGGTTGAAAACAATGGTTTTTTACTAATTATGCCTAAAAGTGAGTGTTATGCCCGCACGATGAATCGCGCGCGTAAGTTATCCATATTGCAACCCGTCTGTGCGATTTTTTCAGCTGTTACCGTAATTATGCGCGTAATTTATAAGTAGAAGTCATGCACTGCCCGCGCGACAAATCGCGCACATGAAATACGTTTGCTTGCGCAAGCACATCTTTATGAGAAGACTGAGCTGTGTAATTGCACGCTTAAAAAATCTACCATTTTAAATAACCGTACAATACACCCTTTTCACGTCTCGAGAAAACATGCGCGAATGACAAAAGAAAATAGATGTTCTCCTTTTTTCATAATGGTTCCACGGCAGGTAAAAAAGCTTGTTTTTGTACTGAAAATCCAAATTCTATTGTTTTTGAGACGTGAAAACGGTGTATTGCAAGGCTAAATCACGGAAGTTAACCATGCAATTAGAAGGGTATCCCAGACTGCCCGTAGGTACTATGTGGTGCAGGGTTCCCAAAGAAAATGAAACTGAATACTACAAATTGAAACTCCAGGACTTTTCAGGACTTTCCAGGACTATTTTTTAATTTTTTCAAGCCAGGATTTTGCCTCACTTTTCTCAGGATTTATCAACATTTTCAAGCAAATTCCAGAATTTTCCAAGATTTGCGATAAAAAGCAAACAATAACAGACAAAAATGAAATCAAATTCATCGAAAATATCAACATATAATCTTGAAAAAGAAGCCTTTTAGCCTTGGAATGTTCAAGAGCAAGAGATTTTCAGACAATCTTTGAATCAAATTTTTGATTGGACTATGAACACCTATGAACAACACCCGTACACACACAGTTTTGGGTATATATATATAGTTACTTTGACTCTGTCAGCAGGAAGCGAGGAGAGGGTCGTTGTTGATGAAATTGTACAAATTTTGTGGGATTGAATTGTGAACAACCAACAGGATATATTGCGGGGTTTCAGTTTCGTTTTAACAGGGTTGCTAAAACCTTTCTACTTTATGATCTATAATTCCAAGCCATACCTAGTCCTATGTGTGGATACCTCCTTTCTTTCCGCTGCTACTGATGGTGGTTGTTAACTTCTAGCCTGGATCTGGGTCAACATCCTAGAACAGTAGAATGTAGAAGCTGGCTGCCTTATTTACAGGCGGTAGGTTCCTATCGCTTGGGCGTATTGAAAATAACTTTGACAAGTTTTTTTATCGAGTTATTTCTTTTTTAATGTTATTATTATTTTTTTAGTCTATGAATTAGATATTTTCACAATTTCTACTTCTTTATTTATTATTTAAATATGTTTTTTAATCATATACTTGTCCGCCCTTAGAATATTTTATAAGGTTTGATTGGCCGCAACTTTTAGTAATAGTTTAGATACGCATATTCAAAAGCGGGAAACCTGGAACACGAACCTACAGGCCGTTTTCCACACGCGTTTTTATCGTACGAAGCGACTTTTTTCGAAGCAAAATGTAAACAAAAAGGATTTTTCG
>JAYRBV010019076.1:0-10209 GCA_036023255.1 Mitrocomella polydiademata
CCTCCCTAATGACCCAAAGGGGGGACCACACGAAACTGAAAATTAAAGGTTATCGAATCCAAAATATTTTTACACTAAGGAATAGATCGAATAGGAATAGGATTTTCAAGTATTTTGATACAGTATGTATACCCCTAGCGAATTTCTTCAGTTGGATAAGATTTTGTGAAATGATAGCGGCGGCTTCAAAATATAACTGGCAAGTAGCTTGAACTAAAATACGCCCAAGATAGGTTCAAGCTTGAATCGACCAAGTTAGAAAGAAAATAAACTCAAATCTATCTTCTAGAATTTCCACATAAACAAAATAGCTAGAAAATTTAGGACTTTAGGTTTCGATTTGTTTCAGGAAGAAAGCTACCAGTAGTACGTAAAAAATTTGGGACTTTTGTCAATAAAACAGATATTTAAAAAAAATAAGTATAATAAGCGTAAAATAATGACTAATAAACCATTTAGCCGGTCTATATGGGAGAATATAGGTTGTGGTGTCATGGAACGAACACAGTGAGGTCCATGCGAACGACCGAGATACATCTAGTCCCAACAATAACCCATTATAAATTTACCTTTAATGACCAGTCTATGTATGACACACCGTATCGTATCGTCTCAGGTAAGTTAGGCTGGATTGCTAGTCGGTCGCACTTAACAGCGATAACAGCTGAAATGAGGTCCTTAAAGTAACGTGGTCTGTAAAATATAAAAAAAGTCGTGCGAGAAAACCTAATATTTTTAGCTAAATTCCAACCCGGTCAACACTCTCCATCTTTGTGTTAAAACACTGTTTGCGCGCGATATAGGAAGTTGTGTGTTTGTGACTGACTAACATACGCAATTATTTGAGTTGAGATGTGTAGTTCTCATGTGTATTAACATGCTTTTTCAATTAGGAATTCTTTTCATTGAAAAAGTGTCATCAATCTAATTCCCTATAGAGCCACTGAATGTATTAGAGCAGCTTTTTAGTAATTTTATTAAGGGCGTAGTGTAACCTATCAAGCAAAGCTGGGATTTCGCGAGGAAGCATCCATGTTGTACTAATATTCGAAGCATCTATATAATAATAGCCGTATTTTGTATGTACGCATTTCGAAATGGTATCCAAAGCTGTGGGCGTAATAATCTCAAACTTTTTCAAAAAAAAAAAAACTTTCGAAATTTTTTTTTGGTGAAAATTTTTTATTTTTGCGAAATTTTTTTGGGCCTAAATTGTTTTGGTCCAAATTTTTTTTTTTTCATTCCCCCAATTCATGTAAAAAAAAAAAGATTTCAAAAAATTTTTCCCTCAAATTTTTTTTTTCTGCCCGAAGGGCGTGCTTCATAAACAGCAGGTTTATTGCATTGTGCGTAAGCAGTCTCTTCAGCGTCCTTGCGACGCTGGGAACCAGCTAGTAGTTAATAGTTAATATCTATGATTAGAAGACAACGTTGTCTGGTTGTTGTAAACTGTAAACAGATATTATGTGTTCCTGCCAAATTAAATTCTTTTAAGATATTAATCAATAATTACTCCATCTTTTATGATTCTCTAAGGGAATTCTTTGATTACAACCTTCTAGACAACCCAAGTAAACTTTCTAGCTATGAACTTAGTGAAATAAAACCACATGAAATTTTCTCTGAGAAAAGCTTTTCGCGGGCGCCCTTAGCGACAGCTACTTGCTAGTATAATTACAGTATATGTCAATAGATACTACACAACGAAACTGAACAACGCAAGGAATTCCTAAAAACAACAAAAATAATATCCATCTCAATATTCCTCAAATAATCTGCCTCCGAAATGCCAACTCCACTGATTTCATCATGTTGAGTTTAAGTTGTTTTCGTTGTTGTTTGTAGCCGTGTTGCTTTTCTAATTCACCTTTCAGGGATTTCACAGTGTCTCTCTCCCAATCCTTGACATGAAAAAAAGTTCTGATAGTTTCCTCCCCGTTTTCAACGACAATTTCAACCCTGATTACCTTCAGAACTTTCACAGGGGAGCGTCTTAGTTCAAAAACCCTCACATTGTCCTCGGCACTGAAGCCAGTATCCGCAAGAACGTCGATATTCTTGACAGCAATTCCAGAAATTCCCTTCACCTTTTCTTTGATCTGTTTCACACTGTCGGTCTCCAACATTTGAAGTTCCTTATTTTCGTCAGAGCGAATATTTAAATGGAACACTACATCGTTGGCTGGCATTACGACCAAGTTGATGGCGACATAATCCACTTCACTGTCCCCCTGAATCACACAATGTAGCTGCAAAGCAGTTATACTATTGTCCAGTTCTAATTTGTTAAAAAACAGTTTCTGCAAATTAAATGGGATTCGCAAAGTCTTTTCGATGTAGTGTTTAACACTGTCCATACTCCAAATACGCCCGTTATTATCATCGCTCAAAACGTCGATACTTATTTGACCCGTCAGAGACTTAATTTATAACGTTTTTAATAGTCTGATATTACGTCGCTCGCAAAATTTAATGACCACATCATCATCCAATGGACGGAGCACTAAATTCAGCGTAAGTTTTCCTTCAAGAGAATCATCCTCGTAAAACAAACGATGCACTAGATTGTCAGAATCCAGTAGTCTTTCATCCTGCCAAAACAAGACTTGATGTTACATAAGTAAACCATGTTTATTCGCGAGTTTCAATTTAATCATTGAAGAAGATGTTACTTGTTTCAGCTCGAATGTGTCGAGGGTCTCTTTAAATAACATAACTTTAACATTGCTCAGTTGACCAATATTCAGCGATGAACATGTCTCGTTCAAATGCTCAATATTGAAACCAGGTACATTGGTTACAAAGCTATTCGTTGGTTTTCTCACTCTTAGTATCATCGCGATTTCAGTGTCTCTCAAGTACTTGTTGCTATAAAAATCAAATAAATCTGAATCGACGTGTTGTATGTTTCTTCGGAAACACATGATTTGTAGTTCAGCGGGGATTCTAAATTTTTTCTCGATGTAACGATGAATATCTTTCACTGTGTCAGTACCATCTTTCAAACAGTACGTTGCCAGGGTTTCGGCACATGCGGCGGCTGAGGTAACGATTCTGATAGGCTTCAACATTCTAATTTGATACTGGTTGCAAGTACCTATAACATCCTTATCTGTAACGTGTTTTACTGCAAGGTAAATGACTAAATCCTCCTCGTCCAGAGTTTTAAAGAAATAATCAAACAGGTGTTCAGTGTTGTCCATCAAAACCTTGATTGCTTCCCAGGATGTCTTTACGTTGACAGCAAAGATTTGTTGATCTTCAGAAATACCACACTATATTTTGATAGCTCGTTTAATGGCGAAAACCGTAAATAAGTTTCCACGCACCACCTCGTCTAGGGACAGCTTTACTCTTTCTTCAGAACTACCCAGGGAGACGATACTGATGGGTCGAATGTGAACGATGTAATTCCTGTGAAACGTAGTCGATCCGCAACACGAGTGATATCCTTATGTTCTCTGTGAAATGTTCAGATGCAAAAAACAAATCCGTTAGGAATTGACTGTCTTCCAACAGAGCCGGGCCATGTGACCCAGTGAATATCAAAAGTTGTTCGGACAAAGGAAAAATCATAACTTGTCTCTTCAAGTCCTGAACAGTTGAAGTGTAACCAACTTTAAGATTACAGATTTCTTCATTGGATTCAATCTTTACACTTGCTGTACCCAGATTTGAGTTGAATTTGTATTCTTGGTAGATCTCCAGAATTCGAGGCTCCAAAGTCCCCTTCACGAAGAGTTGAATGTATATCAATGATCTTCCTACAATCAGTGATTCTTTAGTATGCCTCAATTCGGACACTCGGATATGCTCTCCAAGTTTTCTCTTCTCGAAATACAACACATGTAGATATTCCGGTATATGAAGAGCGTCTTCAATTTTCTGGTGTAGATCTTTCACGGAATCTACACCATTTTTGCTCAGTAGTAGAATTTCCCGATAATCGACATCACGTGGTAAGTTGTCCACACAACCGTCACCAAACAAACAGACAAACATGTCACCTTCGATACAACCATCAAAATGTTATTTCCAAGTACTTCAGTTTTCTATCTTTTTTCTAAACAAATCAATATCATTAAACTCCTAACTTATGATATACCTCTATGGTTTATACCTCTATGGTTTTGGAAATTATCCCAGAATCACGTCGCCTAAAAAATATGGTTCCAAACCCAATATTACAAGTACAAAACTTATTCGTAATAACTATAAAAATACATTATAAGATAAAATTAAAAACAATTCTACAAAGTGGACACGCGATCGGTCACTAATGTATCACTCAAGACGTTCTGATGGGTATTGGGTTTGTTCTCTTTCTTAAAGTAACGAAAAGTTGGCAATATTGATTTACAGAGGAGTGAGAAAGAATGTACTCTTCTGTTGAGAGGATTATTCTTCGTAAGATTTGGCTTCTCAAGAAAAACAATCGAGTACAGTCGAGTACCTTTTTCACTTGGGCGAAAATGTTTTTGATTTTGGTTCACTAATATTGGCCAAATCCTGATGAAATTAAATAAATTCGAAAGTGATCTCATTTCTAGGAGAATAGAAGATTACAAGTGTTGCTTGATTTGTATAATTCATTCTTTAACCTGCCCTTCCACCCCAAACAATTCTTTAAACATGTGTCCTAAATCATGTTCCGTTAAAAATCGAAAAAACATCCCGAAATCCATATGGTTACTACGGTATCCATGTGGATCGAAACTTAATTCCTGAAAATTCGTAAATACTCTTTTGGCGCAAATCTCTTTATGGCGACACGTGATACGTTGCCAAGGTAACGCGCGTAATCTATCAAAATAGGTTTCTACGTTCCCAGTGAGTCCTTCGATGTAAACAACACCTGGTTTCCCGGGTAGACAGAAACCAGTCAAGGCGTAGTCATGAGACCAACTTTGAATATCCTTCCTCTTATGTTTACTATAAATATGGTGCATATATAACCACATGCACGTCATTTCGTCACTCCGACCTGACTCAACGTTTGATTTCGACGGCTCATTAATATCTTCTTTATGATGTAAACCAACATTTTCTTTCAACCAATAAATTATGTCTAAAATAATCAGCTCATTATAACCTAACGAACATATGAATTCATTCATTTCGGCTTTCAGTGCGATGACGTTATTTTTAGTCATGGATTCGGGTATGATTGACAGCTCGGGTCGAACCTCTGGATACATTGACGGTAATTTAATTGTCATTTTAACGGAAAAATCATTAGATGGTGTATTTTCAAGGGAGATTTTTAAATTCATATCAAAGACTAAACATTGTATATTTGTTGGTGATTTACCATTAGAATCTCGGAACTCTTGTGCGTCTATTAACAAGGAAGGGTCTGGCCATACCATTTCATTATCACCTGCAAACATCGCTTCCAGTATCTCAATTTCTTGCAGTTGCTGTGTAATATTCTCGACATGGCGTTCACGAGCCTCGTCCCCCATTTTCATGAAAACACTTTTGTTACTATAAAGAAGAAGAAGATACTGTAGACGATAAAAAATAAATTTTAATTGAATTATAGTAGATATATTGTGACTCGCACAAAAGATGGCAATATTCACAATGGAAAGCAAAGGTGTTGTGAGTCGCACTGTATAAGCACCTGACTGTATATACAGAGCGTATAAAGTAAAAAGTAAAAATAACTTGTCAAAGATCTCTTCATCCTCGTATTTTCTTTTCCTCTCTATCCAAAATATATGGTCATTTTATCATGGTGTTGATTTCATATAAGCATAACAACAAGCTTGGAGAGTTGAAGGCTATAGTCTAATTTTCATACTCTATGGAAATACATGTTTTTGAAAGTCTACGAGTAGACTAATTGAAGACAGGTAAGCAGGGTAAAGTAAGCAGGATTAAAAACAATGAAACAAAACATTTGGTTTACATACAAATAACTATTGAATAGGAATTTTAAGTTTTTATAAACAACAACAGCAACATTAGGATAAAGTTAAATAAACTATTTTATAAATGCAAGGATAAGAAATTTTCGCGACGGTTACTTTCGAGACTTAGACCTTCGAAATTAACGATAAATTAAAAAACTAAACAACGGCGAATATTTCTTCCCTTAAAAGGTCAAGATGAACAATTCTTTATTAACAATATATAAATATCCCAGTTAAACATTTTGCATGGACGCATGAGGTAGTAATAATGACTTATAAATCGTTTAGCCGGTCTATATGGGAAAATATAGACCGAGGTTGTGATTTCATGGAACAAACGCAGTGAAGTCCATGCGAACCACCGAGTATATTTTTTGGTCTTTTTAGGTATAAGAATCATCGAGACAAAAGCGATTTCTGAGACGTTCTAAGTAAAATTGATAAATAACGTATAAACGCAATTAAATTGAATAAAAAAACAAGCATAAAACAAGAGATATACATTAAATTATCATAAAGTTATTTTTAGTTCGAAAAAAGTAAACGAAATTAGAAAATTAAAAATAAAAAGAAATATTAAATGAATATATTTTCAAAAAAGTGACATAAGGAACCTGGTGAGAGGAATTTTTCAAATAAGAAATTATCCAGAAAATTAATCAAAACAGTAGTTGGTATAAGAAACAAAACATAACAAAACATAAGAAACAAAACAGTAGTGGTATAAGAAACTTTGTTTTGCTAGCTAAATTGAAGAATATTTTACATACATAAGCTTATATAAAATATTCTTCGTTTAAAATTGCTTTCTTCTTTTAAGAGTAAGCTTATAGTGCCTAGTTTCTATTCCTATCTGTATTGTAATTTTCTTGAAATTTCCAAAATAAGCCAGTTGTTTTTAATCTTTTTCCGAAGGAGTTTCTTTTTTCGTTGGTTATTTTTTTGATATCATTGCGTAAGGTGAATACTAATCTGCTAATTTTTTTTTAGAAATGGTGTAGACTTGTTTGAGACGGAGAAAACCCGAAAAACGTATACTATTATAAACTATTGTTTTTAATAATAAAAATCTGTATGATTTTCATATTAACCGAGGTTACCTTTAAATGATTTATCCGTTTTCTCAACGGCCCCATATTATATGAAGTGATATTGTATAAAATATATGATAAACTAATATAACTGACACAACACCATTATAATTTGCCTCCATTTCAGTTTTTCTCAAAGTAATTGATCGTCCGGTACCTTATCAAACCGGGTGTTTTTAAACACTCTTGCCGGACGGTGTTCGATGAGCCACATTCCAGATTTGGTCTGAGGGTGAGTGTATGCATAGTAAAAGAAAGCAACTAGGCAAATGAGAAGAACCAACAGCATGAAGCCAATGATTCCACCAACCAACGCACCACCGGTACCTTTCGTCTTCTTGTCTCTCCGTTTAGTCAGATTCTTGTAGTTATCTTTCGAATGTGTTTTCGCAGAGCATTGACTGCGATTGCTGATGGCCACATCTTTACATTTCTTCAGCCAGGCTTGCCGATGCCAGTCGATCCCATTGGAGCACAAGTTGAGTTCACTACACCATCTGCATTTGAATTCACCCGTACGATTCCTGTCCAAGCATGTGTCACAACTTGTCTGTTGGACGCATGTCGGCTTCAGGTCTAGCCTGAATGCAGTGTTGTCCTTAGGTTTGGTCAATGGCAGTCTGACCTTGTGATAAGAATAAATATAGTTATGGTAGATGATTTTTCCGTCTTTCATGTAATAATACGTGATGATCAATCCGTCAGCGACGCCTACAGTCACGTTGTGTGTTGTGTTGGGCAACTTGATAGGGGCAACAGGAACATTCTTGTACGCAAACACGATACTGCCATTCTTGTGGAGGATGGTCTGGAAATTAAACTTCTTACCAGAATACTGGGCATCAGAACCGTTCATTAGAACATCTTTCCATTGGACGATAAACACGTCCTCGTTTGAACCGATCAGTATTTCTGAAGAGTTATCGAGCGACGGGTTAAAGTTGGCCATTAACGGGGCCACATAATGAACGATGTGAGCGTACGCGTGGAATAAGGGACCCACATTGATAAACCCACCAGTGGTCAGCACAACAGTATCAACTTTGTTTCCGTAGAAGAAGAAGGGAAATTTCAATTTAATCCGATCCGCTTTCAAATATGTTTGAGACAATAGTTCGTGTTTTGTTATTTCAAGTCCTTCATATGGTAACGAATCCTTGTCCAGCGTTAAATCGATGAAATATGAAGCTCCGTCCTCGAAGTATTCGGAAGTGTAGTAGATATGGTCGTCTACTGTAATATTGTTCGCCGTGTTTCTTTCGTTTTCCTCGCGATTTGCGGTCGAAGCATTAACGAATATTTCAATCGTATCTGTGTCTCTCCGGTGTCTTTCGCTCGACTCGTCATCTTGAAGCAATTGGTAGAGTCCATCATCGCTCATTGCCATTGAAACAAGACAAGCCAATAGCAGCCATGACATCCAAAAGACGTTCATGATTTGATATTTTGTCTAAACGAAAAGATTACAAATACATTTTACATGCGGAATTTAGAAACTTGAAAAGCATGTCCATGAAACTATCAGGTCATTGGAAATACCCATCCTCAGTTGAGTCAATCATCGGTCAAATCATTTCCAAAAACTTCCAAAACGGTAGATCTTAAGGTTCTAAAGTTGAACCATTTCTCAAAAACCTAATGAATGATCATATTAGCAAAGACTGAACAGATATTATAGCCTTACAAATCCATATTTGTTGAAAAAGTTTGTTACGAACACACGTAGGAGAACAATTCAAACATGTTACCAAACTATAAAAAGATTTTGCAATACACAATAATAATTAGTTGTTTAAAGTGTTCTCATTCATCCGAAATTATGAAATTCTCTTTGCTTCAAAAGATCAAGTAAATTGAATTGAATTATAAACACTCTGTATATAATAATTTTGCGAAATTATTTTTCACACTGCAATTTCACACTACCTAGCAATTTATTAACTTTATTTAATCTTGATAACTTTATGATTTGTAAAATCAATGAAGCCTTAAATAACTAATAAATCGCTCCTTGATAAATATTTAGTTTTGTAGTACCAGTTGTGGTCACTAAACGCGAACAAATATAAAATGCCTCATCTATGATATGCATGAATTCCTTTATGATATGATAATAAATGATTAAAATTGAAATCGTAAAAAACTCAAACAAAATGATAATGGAGAACATGAGAAATTATTAGTCAGCCCAGCATAATATGAATAAACTAGATGACTCCATGTCCCAAAATTGTCAGCTTTAAAATAAGGAAGATCATAGATCCACCCACTATGTTCAATACGAAAATCTCCACCAACCTTCCAAATGATCTGCGAAAAAGTGATTGTTCGAAAACTTATAATTAAAATGTCAACTGAATGACCATTGAGATTTAAGCTTTATACAGTAGAAGGAATAGTTTCATTCTTTTGAGGGATTATCATTAAAGTCTGCAAAAGATAATGGGAAGATAGTGTAAAGAAATATCCCCCTTACACATGCACTCAATCACAACCAGTTTCAAAACAAAATAAAGAACATCTATAAGAAGTGGCTAATCATTTTAAGTGTCTATATCAAACAATTTAACAAAACTTTTCAGATGCAATGTTGCAAGATTATTTGAAAGATGATTTTGGAAAACTCACGAAAAGTTGTTCATATTTGACCAGTGAAATGTGGGGATATGATTTAACCATATTCTGCTGTAACAAATAAATACACTGAACGTCAATGTCGTGTAATAGTAACAGTTTATCGGCTGCTAACTATAAGCTTTTGATTACTATTACAACACCGAGTTGACTATCACCCTATACTTTTCCTCCTTATTATTTTTATTATTACTTATATTTTTCTTACTTAGAGCCGAACAATCAATATACTAATACATTAGTGTAGTATATTTCATGTGGGTAGCCTTGCTACATAAGGGCCTAAAACCCTAAAACCCTCTTAAATAGAATTAAAGATCTCCTTCATTCCAATAAAAACACCGCAAATATCCATTCTGTTAAGTCAAATGATGGAATTGATGACAATAAAGAAATTTTAACAATTTTAATTTTTTTTTTGTTACTATTGGATCCACTCTTGCAAAAAATTTCTCTTCCTCAACCGTTGACATTAATGTCCCTTCCATCAATAACACTTTCAACTTCAAGAGAATAACACCCTCACAGGTTTCCAAAATTTTGCTTTCTTTGGAGAATGGTAAAGC